>CAUYQG010110841.1:0-28271 GCA_963574415.1 Tarsius wallacei | reverse complement strand
TGGAGTCTCACTCTGTCGCCCAGACTGGAGTGCAGTGGCCGCTCCCGGCCACTGCAGCCTCCACCTGCTGGGCTCCGGCGATCCTTCCGCCTCAGCCTTCCAAGTAGCTGGAACTACAGGCGCGCGCTACCACGCCCGGCTGATTTTTTTGATTTATTGTAGAGATGAGGTCTCGCCAAGCTGCCCAGGAGGGTCTCGAACCCGCCGGCTCAGGCAATCCACTCACCTCAGCCTCCCAAAGGCGCACAGGCTGAGCCACCGAGCCCGGCTCCCTTCTTCTTTTTTTAATGGCTCCTGGTTTTCAAGGAAATCTCTGTCAAAATACTAACTGAACACAAGCTAAAAGAACAGAGATTACAGAGACCACACACATAACTAGACCTAATAGATACTTATAGAATACTCTAACAACAGCAGAGTATACATTGTTCTCAAGGACACGTGGAACATTTTCCAGGATAGACCAGATGTTAGGCCACAAAATAAGCCTCATAAATTTAAAAAGATAGAAACCACGTGAAGTATCATCTCTGATCACAATGGAATGAAACTAGAAATCAATAACAGAAGTACAATTGGAAAATTCACAAATATGTGGAAATTACACAACATACTTTTAAACAACCAATGTGTTAAATAGATTACAAGGGAAATCAGAAAATACTTTTAGAGAAATGAAAATGAAAACACAATATACCAAAACTTAAAGGATACAGCAAAAGCCGTGCTCAGAGAGAAATTTATAGTTGTAAATGTCTGCATTAAAAAAGAAGGATCTCAAATCAATGACCCAACTTAACACTTCAACAAGCTAAAAAAAGGAAGAGCAAACTAAACCCAAAGCTAGAAGAAGGAAGAAAATAAGAATTAGAGTGGAGATAAGCAAAATAGAGAATAGAGAAACAATAGAATCAATAAAACCAAAAATTGATTCTTTGAAAAGATCAACAAAATTAACAAACCTTTAGCTAGACTGACTAAGAAAAAGAGGGAGAAAATGCAAATAACTAAAATCAGAAACTAAAGTGAGAATATTATCACCAACCTTAAAAAATTAAAAAAGGATTATAAGAGAATACTATGAACAATTGAACACCAACAAATTAGATAACTTAGATGAAATAAATAAATTTCTAGAAACATACAAATTACCAAAACAGATTGAAGAAGAAATAGAAAATCTGAGCAGATCTGGAACAAGTACAGAGATTGGATCAGTAATTTAAAATAAATAAATAAAATAAAAAACATCATAACAAAGAAAAATCCAAGACCAAATGGCTTCAATGATGAACTCTACTAAACCTTGAAAAAATATCAACACCAATCTTTCTCAAACTCTTCCAAAACTTGGAATAAAAGGAAACAATTCCTAACATTCTATAAAAGCAGTATTACCCTGATACCAAAGTCAGACAAAGACACTAGGAGAAAATTACAGACCAATAGCCCTTTTGCATCCCTTATAGATGCAAAAATTCTCAACAAAATACCAGCAAACCAAATGCAACACATCATGACCAAGTGAGATTTATCCCTGTAATATAAGGTTGGTCCAACATAAGAAAATTAATCAATGTATCACACAACATTAATAGAATGAAAGGGAAAACACATACACAATCATCTCAATTGATGTAAAAAAAAAAAAAAGGCATTTGACAAAATCCAACAACCTTTTATAATAAAACCACTCAGAAAATTAAGAACAGAAGGAAACTTCCTCAACAGAATAAAGGGCATTCATGAAAAACCCACAACTAGCATTAAACTCAATGGTGAAAGACTGAAAACTTTCCCCTTAAGATAAGGAATAAGATAAACATGACCACTGTCACCACTGCTATTCAATATTGTACTAGAAGTTCTAGCCACAGTAATTAGGCAAGAAAAACAAACATAAAGTATCAAAATCAAAAAGGAGTAAATGAAATTATCTCTATTCACAGATGACATGATCCTGTATATAGAATACTCCAAAGAATACAGACACGTACACAACAAAAAAACTACTAGAGTTAACAAGTACATTTAGCAAAGTTGCAGAGTACAAGAACAACCCACAATGAGCAATCAAAAGAAGAACTAAGAAAGCAATTTATTTTACAATATCAACCAAAAGAATAAAATACCTAAGAATAAATTTAACCAAGGTGGTGAAAGACTTGTCTATTGAAAAATACAAAACATTGCTGAAAGAAGTCAAAGAAGACATAAATAAATGGAAAGATACCATGGATTGGAAGATTTAATATTGTCAAGATGGTAATGCTACCCAAAATTATCTTATAGTTCAATGCAATTCCTATCAAAAATCCCAGCAGGCTTTTTTGCAGAAATGGAAAATTTGATCCTCGAATGCATTGTAAGGGGCCCCAAATAGCCAAAACAACATTGAAAAAAAAGAACAAAGTTGAAGGACTCACACTTCCCTATTTCAAAACTTACTACAAAGCTACAGGAATAAAGACAATTGCAGTACTGGCATAAAGAAAGACACACAGACCAATGGAATAGAACTGAGAGTTCAATAACAAACCTATATATCTATGGCCTATTGATTTTTGACAAGGGTGCTAAGACCACTTAATGGGGAAAAAACAGTTTCTTCAACAGATAGTGCTAGGACACTGAATAGCCATATGTAAAAAAATGAATTTTGATCCCCTACTGTACAACATATATAGAAACTAACTCAAAATCATTTATAGACATAAATGTAAAAGCTAAAACTACAAAACTCTTAGAAAAAAATATGGGTTCTTTCAGGTATATTCCCAGTAGGGAGATTGCAGGGTCATATGGCAGGTCGATTTTTAGATCTTTTAGGAATCACCAAACTGTTTTCCACAGGGGTTGTACTAGTTTACACTCCCATCAACAGTGTCGAAGTGCTCCCTTTCCCCGCATCCTCTCCAGCATCTGTTGTTTTTTGAGTTATTGGTGATGGCTAGCCTCACTGGAGTTAGATAGTATCTCAGTATGGTTTTAATTTGCATTTCTTTGATGACTAGTAAGGCTGAGCATTTTTTCATGTATCTGCTGGCTAGGGGGTGGGTGAGGTGGGAGGCGGGATTGGCAGTAGTGGAAAACTGCTGAGGGGGGGTGTCACACCTCAACAAGGGTACCTGCATAATGAACACTTGTATACCTAACCCTCAATTGTACCCCACATCTTTAAAATTAAAAAAAAATTTTTAAAGAAAACATATGGGTAAGTCTTCATAACCTTGTATTTGGCAATGGATTTAAAAAATGCAAGCAACCAAAGGAAAAAAATGAATAAATTGGACTTCATCAAAATGTAAAGCTTATGTGCATCAGAGTATGTTATCAAGAAAATAAAAAGACAATCTACAGAATGGGAGAAAACACTTGCAAATCATATACCTGATAAGGGACTTAATATCCAGAAAGAACTCTTATAGCTAAATAATAAAAAGACAACTGATTTTAAATAGGCAAATAATCTGCATAGACATTTCTGCAAAGAAGGTATACATATGGCCAATAAATACTTTAAAAATGTTCAATATCAGTCATTAGGGAAATACAAATCAAAACTACAATGAGATACCACTTCACACATACTAGGTTGACTATAATAAAAATAAAAATGAAAACACAATGACAAGTGTTGGCAAAAACATGGCAAAAATTGAACCTTCATACAATGCTGATGGAAATGTAAAATGGTACAGCCACTGTGGAAAACAGTTTAGCAGTTACTGCAAACTTTAAACATAGACTTACAACACGACCCAGCATAGACTTACTGTATGACTCGGGGGAATACTCCTAGTTATATCCTCAAAAGAATTGCAAACATATATTTATATAAAAATGTGTACATGAATATTCATAGCAGCATTGTTTGTACTAGTCAAAAGATGGAAACATCTAAATGTCCATTTGCTGATAAATGGATAAACAAAATTAGGTATACAATGGGATATTATCAACCATAAAGGAAATGAAGTAATGATGCATATTATAACATGAATGAACCTTAAAAACACGATATTAAGTGAAAGAAGCCAAACACAAAAAAACCTCACATTATATAATTTCATTTCCATGAACTATCCAGAATATGTAAATCCATAGAGACAGAAAGGGGAATAATGGTTGCCAGAGGTGGGGAGGAAGGAATGGTACCCGGTATGGCCTTTCTTTTGGGGGTGATGAAAATGTTTTAAAATTAGATATTGGTGATGGTTGAACAATCGTGTACATGTTCTATAAATCACTTTAAAATGGTAAATTTTGTGGTCTGGGAATTATATCTCATAAAATGAAAAAGGAAATTCTGTAAGCCTATAGAGAGGACCCTGCTGTGCACCTGAGGAGACTTCTATTTAAAAGTAGCAGAGAGTAGCTCTCAATACGAAACATTTTCCCAAGGAAATGCATCTCTGCTATAGTATTTCCATTCATTCATTCAACAGTCATTGAACACCTGTTATGTACAAGAGTCAAGGCAGCATCTGCTTCCACTTGCCTGTTGTTGCTTGAAGGCCTCTACAAGTGAAATAATATCAGTAAAAGTAAGAGGAAATTGCAACCGAGGACCATCATAAGAGTCTGGGACAGCTATCAAGTCCACCAAGTCCCGACTATTCTTGATGTCCTGTTGGATTTTAACAAGGCGATTTACTAATTCTGGAAAAGACAAAGTGAGGGGTGAGAATCAACATTTCAATACTTAGATATAATAAATACCTTATTGAAAATCTAGAAAACATAAGGCACTGTGCTAAATGTTATGAATACCAACATATCCCACATATAACCGTGAGGAATCATTGATTCTAAAACTGTTAGGTACATTCACATGGATCACCATCATCCCTTCCTAGGCAGACAATTTACCACAGCACTGAGTCCATAATCAGCGGGAAGGGGAGTGAGAAGCACAGAGAAAACCGGTCAATCAAGGTACTTTGATGCTTGAAGCTCTGTTCTAAATTTTTTGCCCACTCTTACAACTCAGGTTTTTACAAATAGGCTGAAAACATGACAATGTTTAGTGTTTGGTTCAAATATCTGTTGCTATTTAGGATCTACAGAAAATTAAACTGCAACATTTAATTTTTCTTTTTTTAATTTATAAACATATTTTTTATTTTAAAATTGTGGGTATACAAATATGTATCGTTCAGGTACCCTTGTTGATAAGGAACATTTAATTTTTCTTCTGTTAAAGACCTCAGAAGATTTTACTTAGCCATAACTGATTTGTTTCTCTCTTTACATAAAAATAAATCTTCTGGCATGATTTTCTTTTTTTCTTGGTAACAAAGCAGATAAAGTTAAATGACAAGCCATGGGCAGAAATACCCAAAGAATCTCTCTCTCAGACATTTCTATACAACAAATTGCTTGCACTGCTTATTTTAGTGGAGCTGTCCAACCCATCTCCCTTCCAAATCCTCAGAGGCCTGGCCACTTCATTAGTCACTCCCTCTCTTGCCTATACCTGCAGCCTTATTCCCTCTTCAGACTCCCTATAACACAATTAAACATCGCTGAAGATTCCTCCAATCTAAAATGTCACCTTGGACCTCACATCTGCCCCATATTGAGGAAGATTTCCTCTTCCACCCCAGCAGTCTATTGTTTGACATTTCTATCCTTATTGTTCCCACTGTTCCCTCTCCCTGGACTACCTTTTTCTTTCTTCTCTTTGGATGATTTCTCTTCATCCTTCAAAACTCAGCAACCTTGTCTAGGTTGAACCCCAAACCATACCTTCTACATTGCATCGTGTTGATAATGATGATGATGGGAGCTCCCAGTTACTAAATGCTTATTATGTGCACTGTTCTAAGTTCTTTACCCATATATATTCATGTAATGATCACAACTACCCTATGAGGTAAGTACTGTTATTATCTCCATTTTATACATGAGGAAAATGGGGTATAGCATGTAAGTGAGAGAGACAGAACTTCATCCTAAACAAGTTAGCTCCAGTCCCAAACTTATAACCACTACACTTTTACTACATATTAAAATATAACTCTGTTATACAATACCTATAGAAGTATTTATATATTTGTAACTGATTTATTGAGTAATTTCAGCTCTGTGAGATATAAAGAAGAAATCATTTTCCCAATCATTGCCTCCACTCATGCTTTGTCATCTTTCCCTTTCCCTGACTGACACATCAAATCAATTCCATCACTTCCAGTGATTAAGCCTCAGTTTTGTTGTTTAAGGACAAAATTAAAATATTCTTTTTCTTCTTAAAAAAATAAGCTCAGTCTGGCCCTTCCTTCCATGGATTTGATGACACTCATTCCTTAAAATTCAGCGATAAATATATGAAAAAGCACCATTTCCCTAAAACAATTCTTAGTTGAAACTACTCATTGTGAAGTATCAGTAAACATCAAATCATAATCCTTCTGCTGCTTTTTAGTAACATAAAAAAGAATGACATAAATTCTCTTCCAGTAAGTAATACGTGTCATGTATGAAAACAACCAAAAGCGCTAACATTTTTAATACATGTACTATCCTTGTGGGTTATAACTATTATAACTAATAATAATGTAATGAATGCCAACAATATTTGGCAAGATTTGTGTAACATGTAATTAGAATTAATCCTCACCTATTTGATTTGCAATTTAGTCAACATGAATCTAAACTAATTAAATATAATAAAAACTTGAATTATAACCAAATGATACCTTTACAAGTTGTTCTAAAGAAAATACCTCAAAAATGCCCTCTATACACAATCTTTTCTTTTACCCAAAACAGACTCAAAATCTGGACAGAAAAAAATTTAAAGCCCATAATTTTTTAAAAAACAATTTCTGCCTCTTCCGCCCACATGTCATTTTAAAAATAAGCTCCAGATACTGCTGGAAAAATAAAAGCACCAGTTGAACCACATTTGTAGTTATTTTATGTCTCAATTATGAATGTGGATCAAAACTATATAATAAATTCAATATATGCCAAAATAACATTTAATAAAATTCAACACCTGTTCCTGAGTTTTTAAAAATTCAGGAAACTAGGATTGAAAGGATACTTCCTTAACATAGCTTCATAAATTTAAATCAATGATAATAGTTTTTTTTCCATTAAATCATTAAAAAAAAAAGGATGGCCACTTTCATTGTTTCATTTTTAAAATGTTTCACTATCTCCAGTCAAAGCAATAAGACATGAATATGAAATAAGAGCAGTAACTATTGGATACAAAGATATACAAATAAAGTTAATTGTGGCCAATGTGATTAAATACCTAAATTCAAGAAAATTGATTGAAAAACTCCCAAAATTGATAGAATTGAATATCATACAGAGTTTAATCACACTGGCTTGAATCACAGCCTCTCCACTGATGAGAAGAATAATTTTGGGAGGGTACCTTCTAAGCCTCAGATTTAATGTATATTAAAAGGGGATGATAATAATACTAACCTCACAGGTTTGTCAGGAAGACTAAATGAAATGATGTATTTAAAGATCCAGTCCAAATTTAATGAAATGTAAACATCAAAAGGCCAATGATGGAATTGAATGTGAATTCCAAGATGGCTTTCCCAGTCTACAGGGTTCAAGTGATGGGAGTAGCAGATGTTATTCTTAGCTCATCTCTTATGTGACAGTGATTTACCTGTCCATTTCCTATTCAAAAGCCTGTCAGAAAGCTTTCTTTAGAAAAAACCACCTTACCTTGTTAAACTCCTGATTGCTGCTGTTAAGACCACATGTACGTACACATGGGAACACTTTTTCCTAAATATCTGTATGATTTGCTTATTGTTATTGTGCTGAGTGAGCTCCTGTGTGCTTCAGACAAAAATAAACGAGATTTTGTGTTTACGTTAAAAAAATAATAATAAAATAAAGCACATAAACACGTGGAACATGGTAAACATTTAACAAATATCAGCAATAATATTAACTACTATTATTTAATAGTAGCATAATATAAATAGACGTAATTCAAAAGCTATACTAAATACTGCCAATGTTCAATAAAATATATAATGGAGAAAAATATCCTATTCACCATAGCAACAGAAAAAATATAAAATACCTGGTCTAATAGGACATTTTGGCTGATCTGGAAAGCAGAAAGAAAAGTGAAAGCAGCACTTCCACACACTCTATTCTACTCCCTTTTACTAGTCTCCCTTTACTAGACCACTTTTACTCGTATCTGTTTACACCTATCGCTATGTATGGCAACTTTGGCTTTCTGCTTGTTGGCTGATGTGTGAAAAAAAGGACTGGGAACGTTTGTGTGGAGTCTCTACTCTCCATCAAGTCCTATGCACTGGTTTTGAGCTCTTAAAGTAGTGGAACAGGGAGATAGCCTGTTATAACTGATTTTCACGAAGATTACAAAGACAAGTACTACTATTTCCAGATCTTCACTCACCTTTGGAACACCTAAAATGTCTTGGGATATTCTGTTGCCTCAGAGTTAAAACTGTTAATCTGGCTCCAATATCTAGAAATGTTAAATAACCCGTGGTTCCTAAAAATATCCTGCTTAGGGATCACAGCACTTCAGTTAAACAGGTTGTGAGAGAGGTTGTCTGGAATTCTTTTACCATAGAGGACCATTAGAAATCAACCTACGGCAATAATCTGTGTCTCTTTTTCCGTTATAACAATTAAATCAGTTTGGTTCTAGAACACTATAATAGTGAGATGTATAAAAGAATAGACAAAAAAAGAGAATAGGTAGCTCAGAAATATACCCAATGATACATATGTAAACAAATGTTATGAGGGAAGCATTACAAACCAGTAGTGAAAAGATCTATTATCAAATAAATGTGAGAAAAATTGGTTAACTACTTGGAAATGTTCCTTGTAGTTGTGTTTTTAAATTATTCTCAACTACTGGACTTTAAAATTTTCTTATTTAGTTTAATATTTAAGAATTCATATTTTATGAAGTATTTAAAAAGTCAAACAGTAGAAACATTTAGAAATATAGGCATAGTGATCTACATTTTAAATATTCCAGGGTCTTCTATGTTTAAAAACAGAAGGGATCATCAGAAACAATATATTTAGACTTGAAAAAAGGATGTTTTAGATAATTAATGGATGAAAATTTCCTGAGCCTGATGATATTACAGAATCTCAGCAAACCCAAGCAGGATAAGTAAAAATGAGATCTCATCAAGGCACATTAAAGCTAAAATACTATTATCCTATGGAACTTAGGTAGGTATGTTTCTTCTTCACGGTTCATTTGTCATAGTGTGTATTCCATTTTGGAATCACACACACACACACACACACACTTCCTGTTTTTAATTAATTATTATTGGGGGAATGTAAAACATTATCATGTTCTAAGAGTCAGAACTACAAAAAGGTACACTCAGAGAAGTGTCACTCCCCTCCTCATTCCTTCTACCCAGTTCCCACTCTCCTATTCTTTCTGCCCTGTTCCCACTCATCCACTGTACATAAACAATGTCCTTAGTTTCTAGTTTATTCTATACGTTTATCCTGTATTTATTTTTATACAAATGAATATATCAGGGAAAGATTTCTTAAACAGGATATTGAAAGCACTAACCATAAATGTTGTACTATATTAAAATTAAGACAGTCTCTTTGTTAACATACCATTTAAAGACTAGGGGATAAAAGCTGAAGACTGGGAGAATATATTTATGGTGCATATATTAACAAGACTCATATTTAGAATAGTTAGATAATTCTCAAAAATTGATAAGAAAAAGGCAGATAATCTGATAGAAAAATGAGCAAAAGACCTGAACAGACACATCACCAAATGAGATGTGTAAATGACTAATCAACATACAAAAAGGTGAGCAACTTTACTGCTCACCAGGGAAACACATTAAAGTAGAACTATGACACTACTATTTACTTACCAGAATGGCTAAAATTAAAATGGACAATTTTGAGTGTTGGTGAGGATTTGGAACTGAAACAACAGGAACTAATGGAGTATAGCTTGGTATATTCTTGTAAAGCTGTCAGTATCCAATAAAGCTGACTGTGTGTGTGTGTGTGTGTGTGTGTGTATTGCACCTTATAGCCCAAAACTTCCACCCCTGGGTTGTGGTACATCTTTATAAGAATGGCTTCCAATAAATCATGCCTCCTTATGTCCACATCCCTTTATAATGTAATACTGCTGCTCCTCCCAGTAAGAAACGAATATTTCTTATTCCCTCTGAATCTGTGGCTAGCCTTATGAATTGCTTTGATCAATAGAATATGGCAGAGCTGATTTTCCAGAGTTCCAATGCATAGGCCTTAAGAAACCTGGAAGTTCCTGCTTTTGACCTCTCGGACCCAGCTACCATGTGAAGAAGTCCAGAATATTCTGCTAGACAGAGAGGCTGCATGATAAGAATAGAGGTAACCAAGTTAATAGCCAATACTAAAATCCCAGACATATGAGTAAAACCATCTGGACTCTCTTGCCCAGCCAAGCTAAATGAGTGAGTCCAACTGATATCACATGGAACAGAGACAAGTTGTCCCCGGTAAGCCCTGTTCATATTCCTGACCAACAGGATCACAAGAAATAAAATGGCTGGTTTTTAAAATACATTTTTTTTAAAGCAAGATTTATTGAGAAGACAGAAAAGCTCCCACAGTGGGAAAGGGACCTGAGGGGGTTGCCCAGCTGTTGTTTTTAAGCCATGAAATTTTGGGGTGGTTTATTACACAGCAATAAATAACTAAAAATGAGTATATAGCAAAATAAATGAATACATTTACCAAAGGGACAGGCACAAGAATGTGCACAGCAGCACCATTTAAATCACCAATCTGTAAATTAAAATATCCATAAACAATAGAATGGATAAATTATGGTGCACTAGTAAAATGGAATATTATTCAGCAAATTACAAGGATGACTCTTACAGACATAATGTTAAGTAAAAGAAGCCAGACTCAAAAGAGTGTACACTGTATGCTCCCATTTATATAAAGAAGTTCAAAAACAAGCAAAACTAACCTAAGGTGTAGAAGTCAAAGAAGTTACACGGTGAGCTAGAGGTTGAGTAATGCTATAAAGGGGAAGGAGGCTTTGAGAAAACGTATTGAGTCATATAATTTGTGTAGTTTCCTGTAATGTATGTTATACTTCCAAAAAAGTTTACATAAGAAGATTAAGCTACTGTCCCCTTCTTTGATAAAAATATTTTGTTATATGTTAAAATTACCTGCAGAATTTGTTTCAATGCAGATTTTTTAAAAATACAGAGTCTGAGTAAATATCACTGGACTACACTCCAGCCATCTGTGTCTCTGAAACTCCATAAGTGATCCTGATAAACTCAGCCCAGGTTGAAATTTTAGGTCATTAGCAGAGCCAGTGCTTTTTCATTTCATCATTATACTTCCTCTCAAAAACATTTTCAAAGAATATGAAACGCGAACAACTGTCTTCAAATTGCAATTATCTAAAAGAAAGAAAATGGCAAAGTACCCACTTCCACCCACTCCCCACTCCTCAGGTTTGGCTATTTCACCATTTAGAAAGCTTCTACAGATCATTAAATGCTTTAATTAGCTTCATACATATGTACTTAATGCAAATCATGCCATTCAAACACCATTCTTTCACCACTTTGAAGGGTGTTTACCAGATTATTTAAAAGATGCTCCTAGATGCCATACACATTTTAATTAGAGCAAAAAAAAAAAAAAGCGGTTGGCCCAAATTAAAGAAAAGTGAATGTTTAAGTCTAACATCTACCTTGGAGATAATAAGCAGAGCTTCATTTGTAGGAGATATACATGCCTTGTGAATAATTATAACTTTAAAATCATTTCTGAATCACACCTATATTGCTTGTCTCTGCTTCAGAATGACCAAATAGATGATAGATAAACAGACAGACAAACAGGTAGATAATAGAGATGATAGAGATAGACAGAGATTTGTAGATAGGGCGGAAAACCGAGACATGATAGGGCAAACTATTTAATCTGCCATTTTCCCTCAGATCTGCTGCATGAAATACTCAAGATATTTTGATCCCTCAACATAAAAGTTTTGTGGACAAAAAACAAGATCCTCTTCACTAAGCCACTGTTGTGCACCAGTAGATTGTTGTCAGACAAGGTATTCAACAAATAAATGTTGAATGCATTGTAACTCAGTTTTTTGAAAAGTGAAAAAAATTTAATGGCTGATTTAATCGACACCATCCAGAGAGGAAAAAAGCCAGTTGAATTGACTTCACCAGTTGTTGGGAAATAAAAGAGGTAGTCATCTTTTCAATTTCTTAGTATTCCACCACCTTCAGAATTTACATCTCTTGATGGGGACAATTCAATATCTAATGACAACTTTTCAAAAGACTAAACTTTTTACTTACTTGGATCATCCTGATGTGCATGTGCGTAGTTTTCCAACATGAAGGAAAAGAAGCTGCATAGCTGGACAAAATAAACATACATTAATCAATTAATGAATCCCAAGCAGCTACTGTGGCAAATGCTGTTGGCGTTCCATGCACGTCCCTTACTCTTCTGGGGCATTCATTTCTCAGCTGCTGCAGGTACTAAGGGTCACACCTGTGCCTACCTCCAGAGGACAGGCTTCACAGATGGGCGGTGCCTCACCTCACCCACAGCTGTGTGGGATATTATATACACGTCCCTCCTGGGGAGCTGCCCAGAGACAACGAATGGCTGAAGCAAGGGGATAATAGCCCAGTCCACCATCGCCCTTGCTCCTGCCAGCAACAAACTAGGATACATTTCACACTCGAGAGCTCTTGATGGGATCAGGCTGAGGTCAGACTTCTCCAGAAAGCACAATTTCGCCTACTGTATTCCCCATCCTATCTTGCACTCCTTGCTCTCTTATAGGTTTTCCCTGACAACACTCCCTCAATAAGTCACTTGTACCAGACTTCCTATCTCAGAATCGGCTTCTAGAAAATCCAATCGAAGACAGCTACTCAATTTTGCTCATCATGACCTCCTCTTTTCTTTTTGGTGCTGAGATTAAGAGACAAGTTTGCAAAACAGACCTGCATTTGGCCTTGTTCATCAGCATATTCGATAGATCGGAAGATGGCAAGGGCATGCTGCTGTCTGGCCTTCAGCCTAGCTCTGTAACCTCGGTACCAGTTCTGGATGATCAATGCGGCTTTTAGCACTGCAGATCCACAGGATATGAAAATGAGAGAAAAACAATTACTGTGTAGTTTTGGGGAGAAGTAGGTGCTTCATCAAAAAATAACAACAACAAAAATAGCCCCAATCAGTCCACCTGGATTCCTAGGTTCTAAGAATATAAAAACTCCAAACAATGAGATTGACTTTTATGTTCTTTTATAAAATATCCTCAAGTCTCAAACACTCAGAAATTAACAACAGCCATTAGGAGCAGAAGTTTTGGGGTAAGACTGACTGAATTTGAATCCTAGTTCTATGTGACTTTAGGTAAGTTATTAAAACTCTCAAAGCTTCAGTTTCCTCATCTGTAAAATGGGGATAATAACAGCATCTACCCTTGGCACTACTTAGACATATTAAATCTATGTATACCCTATGAAGTAGCAATTTCATTCTCCACTATATACCCGAAAGCAATTCTCACATAGTCCATCAAGGAGGCATATGGGGATGCAATTGCTTCTTTGTGGCAGTAGGGAGTTTGATTCCAACAGGCCTGGCTGTGCCTTGCTAGAAAAAGAGAATGTATACCTGTGGTAGGGTGCACACCATGCAGTGTCACACCACAACTGGAAGCAATAGATTAAATAAACACATAGCAACATGGATAGGCCTTAAAAACACAGTGCTTTCATTATAATGGTTATTTTAATTTAATTTATTTATTATTTCAATAGCTTTAGGGCAGTACAAATCATTTTTGATTACATGGATACATTGTATAGCAGTGAAGAAGTCTGGGTATTTAGGTTGATTCCACATTATTGCAATTGTGAATTGTGTTGCGATAAACATTGAGTGTAGGTGTCTTTTTTGTATAACGACCTCCAATCCTTTGAGCAGATACATAGTGGTGGGATTGCTGGATCGAATGTTAGAACTTTTAGGAGAGCAGTTATTTAAAAGTCAGAGGCAGAATGTACTATAACACAGTATTATTTTTAATAATTTTGGTTTATTTTAATAGCTTTAGGAGGTGCAAATAGTTTTTGGTTACATGGTCACATTGTATAGTGGCGAAGAAATCTGGACATTAAGTGTACCCACTACTTCCACCTGTGCACATTGTACCTGACAGGTGATTTTTTTTGTCCCTCCACCCTTTTCCCCCATAATATCATTTGAATCAGTGAAAATACACATACACGAAACCATGATTTACGTTTCATAAGAATATTTACAAAGTAAAAGATGCACAGTATACATAATAGATTGGTTATTTATAGGGAAGGTGAATGAGTGTGGGGTACATGGATAAAAGAGAATAAACTAATTAATTAACATAAGAGTGGGTCTTGCACAGACCAATGATGACAATATACAATGAATTGGTTGAGAAGTATGAGTCACTCTACCTTCTGCACCTGAGATTCAATTGAGAAAAGACAAATGGATAAAAACACCCACCTCCCTCACAGGGTTACTATGAAGATGAAATAAGATACTACAGGGCAAGAGTTTAACCCAATGCCTGGCATAAAGCACATGCTAAGTAAACAGCAATTATAAGTATTGTCTTGTTTATGGACTATCCAGGAAGACTGTCTCTCTCCTGGGGCTGTAGTTCATAGTATTGAATAAAGAAATCAGGTGAGAGATAATGAAATTTTAAAAATAGTCTCTTATGCCTCCTCAAGTTTTTGAATGAAGGGCAATCAACAACAGCTGGCTCCTTTTATTCATGCTATCATTTTTCCCAGTTGGTGCATAAAAATTAAGAGTTGACTATCACAAGAACAATTTGAGTTCTGAAAGCAGAGATTGGCCGAGCACGGTGGCTCGCACCTATAATCCTGGCATTTTGGGAGGCCGAGATAGGAGGATCATTTGAGACCAGGAGTTCGAGACCAGACCAGCCTGGGCAATATAGCGAATCTCTGTCTCTACAAAAAAATAAGGAAGAAAAGAAAAGAAAGCGGGGACCCACTCTCCAGTCCCAGCCTCCTTTTGTTTAGTACTGCTGTGGTATACCAGGTATATGCCAGGACCTAGTCATCTGAGAAGGTTTATTTATGAGGCTCTTGGGTTCCAGGGATGCTTGTTTCATTATTCAGCTTCCAGAAAACCCCAGAAAATAGAACTAAGGTCACGTGTCATGATCTTGATAGGGGGAAAAAATACACAGGAAAAATAAATAGAGTGGCATGTTCAATATGCGAAGCAAATAATTGGTAGTGCCATGGCTGAAATCTCAAATGTTTTCACAATATCCTTATATAGAGTCCAGGTTCATATAAAATGCCTGTTATGTGGGACCAGGTCACTGTCATGGTGAGCCAATCATCTGACCTTAGGGATTCTCATATTCACAAGCACCATGGTGCTGTTCCTGTGCCATTTCCTGAGCACTTAGTAAGGGCCAGGCGATGTATTAGTCCTGCAGTCCTCACAATACCGTGAAGCTGACAAAGACTTAGGAAATTAATGTCACTTAGCCAGTAAGTGGAAATTGGACAGCAAAGATTTGAACCCTAAACCTAACCCTAACCCTAACCCAGGTCTGACTGACTCCATAGCCCAAGCTCTTAATGTCCATAGAGCTATTGACCTTTTTTTATAGTTCAGTTTCTTCACAATGATATAGTAGAATAATCATTACAGTATCTCCTATTTAGTATTAGCAACATCAATAAAAAATAGCCAAGCATATTATGATTTCTATAACTAACAGAACAAAATAACTACCATATGTTAAGGGTCTACTACAAGGCATTAAGACCCCACAAGCATTATCAGCTCTCCACATAGCCAGTTACTTCATTCCCTAATCTGCTTGTATCTTTCCTTCCTTTGAATGATAACGGCCACCATTTGTTAAATGCCTGCTATGTACCTGGCACTAGCTGGACACTTTATAAATACTACCACTTCTACTCTTCCCTATCTCTGTTTGCTTTGACCTCCATCCCTCTCTCCAAAGGGAGTTGCTGTTCTGTTTGGTCAGCACACAATACATTCACTGGGCTGTATCCTACAAGTGGGTGTAGATACCGTGCCATGGATGGTAGACAGCATACTCAGTTCCCTCTGTCTTGCACTTCCTCTTCTACTCCAAAGTCAGGAGATGGAAATGTCCCACCCTCACTCTCTGCTTGGGAATCAGCCATCTCTGTCTATGCTTGCGCCCCTGTACCCCTGAGCACACACACCACTTATTCAGCTGCTGTGTCTCCACTCTAACTCCACCCTTCTCCAGTCAGCTCAGTCGTGCCAGGAGTGAGACTCTGCAGACCCCATTCTGGCTTTGCCAGCTTCTCCCTATCTGACTCTGCCAATAAGGGATGGGAAAGGGAAACTGCAAGGCTGGGTGAAGAACAAGGGACACACCCCTTCCTGTCTGCTTCCTGATCCTGATAGTGTAACCTAGAAATTGCTCTCCCCCTGCTGCAACAGCAGTTGGATCCAGTTTGCAGTGTATCCAGCACTTGCAAAATCATATGGCAGCCCCTGAGACACCAGTACCAGCTGAACTGTACTTCTTCACAAAGGTTTGAGTTTCAGTTCTACGGGACCCTCCTCAAAGTTTCTAAATTGGAATAATTCCAATTTTTTCTCTTTGTTCTCTCAGCCCTAGGATGGTAACTTTCCTGCAGTTGCTACCTTTGTGTACCTTAGGGTTCTCATTCAGTTACCTAGTAACAATTGAATATATAATTGACAATTCTTTACATTCAATCCTCTTTGCTCTACTCTGTGGTTTCTGCCTCCTGACTAGACCCTGACTGATGAGCTAGTCTGAGGCACATGGAAAAAATAGGTTCTGCTTGGACCTCAAACTCCAACTTCCTGGGTACTCCAACCCAGGGCCTCACAAGAATTCTACATAGGTCTTTTGAGTACTTGTGCAGTGGTTGATAAAGTGAACTTTGAGCCACATCCTGCTATTGTCCCTGGGCATACAGTTTCTGCAGAAACCTCTCCAGGAGAGGGAAGGAGACTAGCAGGGTAGGGTTGGGTGTACTAACATCAGACTTTTAAAATCTCATCTAATTCCTAAGAGATCATCCATTCACTACCGGACAACACTAGCCAGCTGGGGATTCTCCCATGGAGGAGAAGCCTCCAAAATGGCAAGAGGTAGAGCTCACACATGATAGACCCTATCTGGGGGGTCGCTGGCTCCAAAACTTCCAAATCTTGAAGATCTATGTCATCCAGGTCTGAATTTGTTGGACAGTTTGGATTCACGTCTGGTTCTACTGCTTCATCAGGTAATGGGGCTTGTCTTCCCTGTCACATTAATTCCATGCAGAAGAAAAAAATCTATTGCTATATGTGTCCCAATGGCCTTCTATTTTTGTTTCTAGATGCAACAGCATAAGTTTAATAAGTTACCTGGTCAATTTTCTCTGCCCAGCACAGGTGGTTTCTCTATTGTCAAGCTGTCTTTTGTTTTGTTTTGTTCTTTAATAGATTCTTTTCTCTGGTGGTGATCATTATCATGGTATTTTGCAAGAAATGAAGTATCTATGTAGGGAGTTAGTGAGCAAGGCGAATAATAAATTCAGAGCATTTATTTTGTGCCAGGCATTGTGCTTGGCATTTTATGTGGATCTTCTAATTTTATTTGATTTGATTTAATCCTGCCAACAATTCTATGAACTGTCATTATCCTTATTTTACAGATAAGGAAACTGAGGCTCAGAAATAACTTGTTTGTGGTCACATTGCTTGTCAGTGGGAGAATGAGGAGTCAAATCTAGATCTCCGTAATCTCAGAGCCTGGGCTCATAACCATTATGCTACACAACCCACCGTGGCATTTGGAATCAGCCATAAAAAATAAGACAGTATACAGGATAGTACCTCCCTCCCACACCTTCCCCCACCTCACATTCCCTGGCCCCTTTATCCATTTTATTGTTCTCCATAGCACTTCTTACCATCTAACATTCTCTCTACAGTCATATGTTTACATGTTTATTGTCTATCTTCCTCTATTAGCTAAGCTATATGAAAATAGGAACTTCATTTTATTCACTGCTGCATCCCCAGCATCTGGGGTAAGGCCTGGCTTGGATATTTGTTGAATAACTGAATGGCTGGCTGGCTGACTGACTGACTGAATGAATGAATGGATAAATTAATACCTTCTAGAGCCATTGTAATAATACATAATAACGCATTAGTAATGTGTTGACATAGGTATTAGTAATACATTAATTGATTAACATAAAAGGCTTATTAGCACATTGCCTGGCGTGTAGGAAGCACTCAATAATTATAGATACTTTTTAAAAAAAATTGTCTATCTCCAGCTAACAATCTAGTGTTCCAAAGATTTCCTAGTTAAACATAATATCTCATTAGAAATTTCACAAGCTACTGTGAACAAACAGGCTACCATCTCAGAACCCAAGATCCTAGAGTGAGAAAAGCCATACACTGAGACACAAATGCTTCACTCCCTTCAAGCCTGCAGTCTTTTCTCAGAGGTCACCTTCTGGGTGAAGCCTTTCCTGACTACCCAATATTTGCATGGCGTTTACTCCGCACATCATTTATCTCCTTCCTTATTTTTTTCTCCACAGCACTTATCATCATCTGATATAGCATACATTTTACTTATTTGCCATTGTCTGTCTCCTCCCACTAGAATGTAATGTCCATAATGGCTAGGCTTTTGCTCTGCTGGGTTAACTGCTATATCCCCTAAGTCTGGTACAGTCCCTGGAACATAATAGGTACTCAATAAATATTTGTTGACTGAATGAATGAAATTATTGTTTAGAAAAGACTTTGTGCCTTATATTTCTTTTCATGCTGACCGGCAGAGTCTTTATGTTTGGTTTGTTTTTGTTTTTTAAAGAGGAGTTTATTTGATAGATAATTCTTCAAATAATAAGTTTCATATTCAGAATGAAAAGACATTTAAAGACTCTGCTTTTATAATTCGGCTGGTAGAGGTCTCTTGAGGAATCACCAGGATGAGTGAATATTTAAAGGACCTTTAAGGGGCCTGGCATCTAGTGAGGAAGAGACAGAGGCACAAGTATGATAAACCTGATATTTATGTATTTATTCATTTCAGAAACAGGGTCTCACTGTACTCACCAGGCTGGAGTACAGTGGTATGATCATAGCTCACTGTGGCCTCAAATTCCTGGGCTCAAGCGATTCTCCCACCTTAGCCTCTTGAATAGCTAGGACTACAGGTGTGCATCACCATGCCCCACTAATTTTTTGATTTTTCTGTAGAGACAGGGGTCTTGCTATGTTGGCCAGGCTGGTCTTGAACTTCTGGCCTCAGCTTCCCAAAGTGCTGGATTACAGGTGTGGGACATCATGCTTGGCTGATGAAGCTGATTAAAATGAATTCAAATAAACTGGAAAGAGAAAGGATCCTCTAGTGGTAAAAGGCTTTAAATGAGGAGGAGAAGCATCTATAACCTCAGCTGTTCAAAGCATGGTGGGAATGGCTGAATTATGGCCTGGGACCACAGTCTTTATTAATGCTTTTCGTTTACAGATATTCTATATCTGCTAGAGTGTGTGGCTGTCCCAGTGACAGTGGGAGTCATGGAAAAAACAACTCCAAGCACATGCCCAGTGGACACGGAATGGTCACAAAGCCTGCTTCTTGGGCAGCAAGCAAGGCAAAGACCTTATTTGGCTTGCTCATCCACAAACTCTGGCATCCCTGCAGAGCAAGGCCACAACACAGAGCCCTTGTTCCTGAAAGGCATTTTTCTTAAACAGGAGTGAAACAAGAGAGTAAAGCATGAAGCTCAGTCTCCAAACAATGACAGACATTTTAAACAAAACTATCACTTTCCCTGAGTGACAAAAGAATTCATAATTTTATCATTCTCAGAAACCTCTGGCCTTCCTGTTAGAGGAGGGCAAGAGTCCCAGGTCATTTCTATGACTTTTCATTTACTCACTCTCCCACCCACCAATCCCATCCACATGGGTTAATGAAAATAAGTTCTGAAACTGTAATCAGGAGACTTCCATTTTACACACATGTCAGCTGTGTAACCTCAGGCAAATCACTTAACCTCTCTGGTTTTCAGTTTCTCATCTAAACAATGAGAACCTTCGATTATGTGATCGCTAAGATCCCTTCCAGTTATCAAATACTCTAATTCATCCATCTAATTTTTTAATGCCACAGCTGCATCCCACCTATTATTGTATATAGAAAAGCTGAAAATAACCATTCAAGGACAAGATATGATGTGTAAAACTAAAAACAAACCAGAAAGTTCTGGACAAAGAAGACAGATTCTAAAGGCTACTCAAAAATAAACAAATACATGTGAATCATCCCTATAGAGAAATACGAGTCATGTCACTAATATCTTTGGCTTTCCCCTCAAGGAATTGTAGCCAAAGTTTGTTAGCAATTGGTTTGGAAACACTAAACATTTCACCTATTCTTTAAATTGCCTAAATATGACTACTGTGTATGATCTGTTAACTGGTTCAAGTGATGGCCAATAAAAGATGGGGAATGATAGATGGGGAAGAAAGTAAAGACAGGAGGGGGCTGGGAGATAGAGACACATGGGAAGGATCTAAGGCTCAGAGGTTTTGACGAAGACCAAGCGATCAGAGAACAGGATGAGAATCATGAAGATTCCAGAGGTGCAGCTGATCCAGGTGACCATGGAGGCCAGTAAATGGGAGTGAGCAGCTGAAGTTGTGTGGAGGAGGGAGTTGCTGGAGTTTAGGAGATCAAGAAACTGAGACACCAAAGTGTTTTGAAGTTATTCACGTGTACAGTGAAGATACCCAAGATGATGCTGAGACTTGGTGGAAAGAGTCTTCAATGAACGAAGTTGGTGGATGGCAAAAAAGTTGGTAGCACCAAAGGACATAAGCCTAGGTTGCGACCACTACAACTTGATAAACTTATCTCAGGTTGTACAGGATTATGATTTTTTTATTTTTATATTGAAACATTTTGTAATGTATGGAAAAGTTGTAGGAATAGCACAATAGTTAATACTGTATCACATAGGCATTCTCTCTCTCTCTACACATATCATCATCATCATCATCATTTCTTCAGTCTCTTTTATTCTAGAATAATTTCTCAGCCTTTCTTTCTTTTTAATGACTCTGACATTCTCAGAGTACAGGCCAGTTGTTTATAAAATACCCCTCAATTTGGATCTGCCTGTTATTTCCTCATGACTAGATTCAGGCTCTATATTTTGGCAGGATAAGTGATGTGTCCTTCTCAGTGCATTACAACATCAGAAGGTATATGATGTTAATTTGTCTCATTGCTGGTGACATTAACTTGCATCACTTGGCTAAAGTGGTGTCCTTGTGAAACTCTGTACTGTAGAAATGCTTTTTTCTCTTTACAATTAATAAACAATTTGCAGGAACATGCTTTGAAACTGCATATATATTCTGTTCTCCAATGATGATTTTTGCTTAAATCAATTATTTCTATAGTGATTGCAAAACAGTGATTTTTAAACTCCTTCTTTCTACAATTATTAAGATTAAGATTTATAAATGCCCCCATTTAAAGCCCTATTTACAAGACAACGGAATAATACAAAAATTACAAAAAGCCATCTTATGTAAAGTTCTATAAGAGTTGTAATCCTTGACTACACCACTAGGTCAGGAAAATGTGAAGTTTCATCTATACAATACCAAAATAACAGGCCAACTCAATAAAACACTCAGACCAAAAGAACAATAGTTTACAAGTAACTGTGACCTCTATCAAGTTATTTCTTGCCAAATTTTATAATAATAATTCTTTTAAATTATATTCCTGATCTCCATAATAATAATCCTTTACAAATTATTATTATGAAGATATCAATTTTTTAAATGTTATAGTCTTAAGTATGTAAGAGATTTTGCTATATAAATGTATTACTATCATTTTAAATTATTAAAATATTTTCTCATAAGAAATGTGTTCTATTCAATAATTCAATAATGATCTTTAATTCTCATTCAGAAAAAAATTAAATATCTTGACTGCAGTTCTGTTTTATGTCTTCCTTGTTATAAATTACTAATCTGAGGTATATTGCCACATTCACTCATTCAAGGTCAAATACAATCAGCATTTAATTTTTGTCTCTTGCAGTTGCTAAAAAAGCTAATGTAATATAAAGCCATTATCATATGAAAAAAGTGTTCTGATTATGGGAAGCAACTGGCAATTGTGGTTGAGGTATTGCCCTTTCTTACACTAAGTTGAAATATGTCTCTCTGTAATAGGATTTTCTAACAATTAACATGATCCAACTATAAAGCAGGCTTCTTTGTGAATTGCTTAGTAAAGGCTGGAAGCTGGTAAAATCATGTAAATGGAGAGGTGGAACTCCATATCCTTTAAGCATTATTTTCTGCCTTCTAAAGGTTCATGATTCTAGGATGGATACCTAAATAGCTCCTGTCAGAGTCTCAAAATACTTGAAATGTCTAAAGCAAAGGTAGATTAATCACACAGCAAATAAAGAAAAAGATGAAGACACGTATAATTGGTGTAAACAATAAAAAGGTTTCTGGAGTTTTGTTTTGCCTGTTGCACACAGGCAATACATGTGTTTGTAGTACTGATCCTATACAAACCTCAAGGCCAACACATTATCATATTATAAGTGAATAATTAACTAAGAATTGCGATTGAGAGGAATCATAATTTCAGATGAAGAAAAGTGGTCTTCTTTTACTAAGAAAAGCACTTATTTAAAATTATTCCCAATAAACCAGGAATTACAGTATATAAAGTGGGCTGAAAATAAAGATGTGGCAGTCTTGACATACTGATGTCAAAGCCATGGAGCAGATAAAGTCACCCAAGGAGAGCACTAGAGTGATAAGAGGGCTGAGGAGAAACTCAGAAGAACCCCAGTACTTAAAAGCGGGATGAAAGTAGAACCCATAGAAACAGTGCAGAGACCTACAAGGAAATCCAAGAGAGTGTGTTGACACTGAAGCCAAGGGCAATGAGTTTTAAGATGGGAGTGTGCAGGAGTGCCAACTACTGCCAGGAAGTGAGCAAAATCAGCGCTGAAAATGCTCCATTGGTCTTCAAGTTCATTTAAGAACCTGTCAGATCATTTTTCCTGGGCTGGGATAGGATGAGGAGGTGGGAGATAGTGGTGTGAATGTCCCCCTCAGTAGCAAGCTTAAAGAGGAAGAGCGAGAGGACCGCAGGGGGTGGGGAGGCAGGAGGGGACAAGAAAGCCAGAGAAGGCTTATTTTAAAATGCAGGAAAGAACATTTACAAAGGGAAATTTTGGACAACTTGGAAATTCTGAATATGGACTAGATATTAGATAAATGTTAGGTCAATATTAACTTTTCTTAAATGTGATTTAGTATTACAGTTATACAAGAGAATATCCCTTTTTAGGAGATGCATGCTGAAGTACATAGAGGTTAATACCATAATAACTACAATGTATTTTCAAAGGGAGAGAGAGTAAGGGAGGGGGAGACAGAGAAAAGATAACAAAATGCTGACAGCTGGCGAATCTAGGTAAAAGGTGTTCATGGTACTATTCTTGCATCTTCTCTGTAGATGTGCGATTTTCAAAAATATGAAGCTGGGGAAAAAAACAAAGCAAAACAAAGTGAATTGAGGAAAAAAATATATATATATATCCAAAGGAAAAAAATAAAAGAAAAAAAGAGGAAAGACACCAAGCATGCCAAGATGCTGATGGGCAACAGCTGGGGGAGTGAGCAAGCCAGCAGAATACCTCTCCACCTACGCAGCTATAGAACATACAGATAGTTTTTTAGGGGCAGCAGACTTTAAGGAATATCTTATCTGATGTCTGCATTTCACTGAGGAGACAAATGAAGGTGGTCCTGGCTCACAGTGATTTCTGCTATACCCCACAGTGCCACTAAAGACTGCTTATGGCAATTGTAGCCAAGAACTCTCCAAGAACCATTAGGAAGAAGAAGGACAAGAAGCCCTGTGAACTTTGAGAAAATTATTTAGGGAACACCAAAGATGAAAGGAACAATGTCATTCATTGTTTTCCCATAAAGGTTCCAAATTGAAAGATATACCATTATAAAGGACTTAAAATTGGGAGTGAGGGGGTGGGGGACATAGGACTAGAAGTGGCAGTTGTAAATGGCTTGATTGTCAGATTTTTTAACAACTAAATTCACTAGATGTTTTACCAAGAATCCTACCAAGAATTAAATAAATGTTTGGTTTGCTATTTAGTATTTTTTAAATAAAAATGAAGAACAAGTACTTTCAAAAAGAACAATCTCCATTAGAGAAGTGTCTATTTGTTGTAGCTTAAGTATAAACTTCAAAGCCAAAAAAGTATAGATAATTTTTGTCGGCTCCTTAGCACTTAGAGAAATTGAATAAATGCATTTCTAAGTAGTCTCAAGGGAAGAAATAAAAGAAAATATATAAGGGTTCTCAAAGTGCTCCATGGGGGAAAAAGGCAATTGATTATTAATTGGAAACCCATAAATATAAAATTTTAAGTGTGAAATTCAGGAGAATAAAATTGCATGTTTAATTTCTGTTATGTGAATAAATTCCAATTCTCCAAGTCAGGGTAGCAATCAGAAGAGGCTTGAACTTTGGAATCTAGCAGATCTGGTGACAGTCAGGCTCAGCCACCAACTACTGTGTAACTTCAAGCAGTTCTTTAGGTCTCAGTTTCCTCATTTATAAAAGGAGAGTAATTAAAGCTTCTTCCAAGAATTTGGTGAGAGATAATTAATGTAGTAGGCACTCAATAAATTATAGCTATTATTAGTGTTCTCTTATCTGTTGCATATCACAAAAAAAGTAAAATCACAGCAATAACAATATTAACACCAAATCATGGCT
Source organism: Tarsius wallacei (assembly GCA_963574415.1). Taxonomy (NCBI): domain Eukaryota; kingdom Metazoa; phylum Chordata; class Mammalia; order Primates; family Tarsiidae; genus Tarsius; species Tarsius wallacei. Next base: position 3,298 of record CAUYQG010110841.1, on the reverse strand, counting down.
ACTTCTTTACATGGAAAGTGGATGGCTCACAAAAAAGGGGATAGCCTCACTTTTATATGTGGTTACTCTTTCTCAAAACTGCCATGATACTCCAGAGTACTATGGTGGGGCTGAAAAATCAAGCGGAGAAAAAAAACCCTTAACACTCCACCAGAGTTGGACCACTAGAAACAAGAATCAATCGTGAGCCTTAGCTCTGCCACTTATTAGCTGTGTTCTCTTGAGCAAGTTGCTTTACCTCTCAAAGTCTCAGTTTTCTTGTCTGCAAATTGAGAATAACCCTTTACAAGGCTGTGAAGAGCAAACGTATGTGAAAAGGCCTGACCAATTTTAAAAGAACTATGCTAATAAAAGTTACTTTATATGAGTAAATTTAATTAAAGCTAGTTTCTGAAGGCAGCAACATTAGGAGGCAGCATAAAGGGGTATAATGGTTACCAGCAAAAAAAACTCTTTGTAGTTGAAACTCCTTGGGGTCAATTCCCAACTCTGGCAGTTGTAAGCTGTATAACCTTAACAAATACTTAGCTCACTGAGCATGAGCTGCTTCAACTACACAAACAGGAATAATAACACTTTACTTGGGTTTATTGCAAGAATTAAACAACTATATGTATACTATGTTGAACACCTTTGGAATCACAGTTAGTAATCAGTAAATAATAGCTATCATTTTCTATCAAGAGCTTTCAAAATATACATAGCCCTTGACACAATAATTTTATATCTAATCACCTGAATATATGAATAATCCAAAATAAGGAAAAGGCTTTGCACAAAGAAATTCTTCAAAGTGTTATTTATGTTAGTATAAAAGGTCCAATGTTAGAAGAATAATTAAGTATATTATAGCCTACCCACCAAATAAAATATTTAGCAATGACTAAAATGATATTTACAAAGAATTTATAACAACTTGAGAAATGTTTATATAATAACATTTTAGTTCTAAAAGCAAGGCTACCAAAAAACTAATATTTATGTTGATCAAAAATCTAAGCTATATCAAGAAAAAATCTTGAAGGAAATTATCAGAATGTTGTCATTATCTCTGGGTGGTAGAATGATGAATGGGTATTATTATTTCCAATTGCTTTTCTATATTTTCCAAAATTTCTTAATGAGAGAAAATTGTTCAGGATAAAACATTTGTCTAAGTATAAATGTAAGTAAACATAATTTTTTCAACTTTCAGTAGATATATTATTATGAAAATAATAATAGACCTTGATTGACATATTCAATAAGAGAATGGAAGAATAAAAATAATTATAAAGAAGTACTCTGAACAAGTACATGCTAACAAATTAGATAAGAGATGAAATGAACAAATTCTTAGAAGAACATGAACTACCAAAAATGATGCAAGAGGAAGTATAAGTAAAAAGATAGAACAAGTAATCAAAAACTATTCTCAAAGAAAATATCATGCCCAGATAGCTTCAATAATGAATTCTACCAAACATTTAAAGAATTAAAACTAGCCGGGCTTGGTGGCTCAGTCTGTAATCCCAGCACTTTGGGAGGCCGAGGCAAGTGGATTGCCTGAGCCTGCGGGTTCGAGATCCACCCAGGCAATTTGGCGAGACCTCGTCTCTACACTAAATCAAAAATTAGCCGGGTGTGGTAGCGCGCGCCCGTAGTTCCCACTACTTGGAAGGCTGAGGCGGAAGGATCACCAGAGTCCAGCAGGTTGAAGCAGCGGTGGCCGGAAGCATGCCACTGCCCTCCAGTCTGGGCAGAGTCCACTCTGGAGTGGGACTCTGACTCAAGAAAAAAAAAACAAAAAGAATACCAAATCTTCCACAAACTCTTCCAAAATATGGAAGTGAAGGAAACAATTTCCAACTCATTCTATGAGGCCAATACTACCCTGATATCAAAATCAGACAAAGAAATCACCAAAAAAGAAAACTATAGACCAATATCTCTTACAAATACAGATGCAAAATTCCTCTACAGAATATTAGTAAACTGAATCCAGAAACACATAAAAAGCATTACACACCATGACCAAATGGGACTTATCCTAGGAATGCAAAGTTGGTTTAACATCTGAAATTCAATTAACATCATATGCCATATCATAGAATAAAGGACAAAACCCACATGATCATCTCAATACATGCAGAAAAATCACTTGACAAAATTAAATATTACTTTGTAACTGAAAAAAAATCAACAAATTAGGAATAGGAGTGAACTTTCCAAACCCAATAAAGAGTATCTATGAAAGAGTCACAACTAACATCACACTTACTGATGAAAGACTGAATGCTTTCCCTAAGACACATTCATATTTCTATTCAACATTGTAATGGAATGGAGGCAAGGAAATGAAATAAAAGTCACAGAAAAGAAGTAAAACTATCTCTATTTACAGATGACGTATTTATAAATAAGGATTCCTAAGAAATACACTAAAAATCTATTAGTGCTAATAAATGGATTCAGCAAGGTTTTGGCATATAAGAACCAATATACACTGAGACCAGGCAGAGACTGCATTGACCCACCCAGCATGGCCAGCACAGCCGGCTCTGCCTAGCTCTGCCCACCTCCAACTTGAGATCTAAGGTAATAAAATCAAACTGGGAGAGACAGAAATCCCACCCCCATGCTAGATCGGACGCAGGTCAGATTTGAATGGCAGACTTCTCAGGCAGCAAGCTGACTGAGCTTAGATCTGATCAAACCTTCCCCTGCAGCAGGCCTGATGCATCAGATCCTAGCTGTGAACAACTCTACCAGCCTGCAATAAGAGCTAGAAATCAGAGCTGAAAGAACATTGGACTTAAAGGAATGATCTAAGAGCATGCTTGGTTCCCTTGTTTTTATTTTTTCTATTTGTATTCTTTGTATGTTTGTTTTACTTATCTTTTTTTCCCTCTTTTTTCTCTCTTCTTACTATTATTGATAACGTTTTTGTGCTTGCTTTGTCTCTGTTAATTTACTGATTTTTTTTTCTTTAGACTTCATGTTTGTGTAGGGGAATAGTATCAATAAGTAGGTTGATTGGCTTGTGTGTCTGTATGATTGTCTCTATGCTTTAGTTTTGGGGGGGTTTGTTTGTTTTCCTTTCTCTTTTCTTTGTGTCTCTTTTCATTTATTAGTCAGTACATTTGTCTGTTTTCCCTCTTACTCTTCTCATTACTCTCCACCTTCCTCTTCCTCCCCTCCCCTGTTCCATTCTTTTCCTTTTTCTTACCCCATTTTGCTTTCAGGGAGTAAAACTATACCCCCACTGCATGGACAGATTGCAAGGCATTGGGAAGTAGGTTCCAGGGTATTCATACAC
>CAUYQG010110840.1:0-11729 GCA_963574415.1 Tarsius wallacei | reverse complement strand
AAACCTGGGTGAAGTGGCTCATGCCTATAATCCCAGCACTTTGGATTACCTGAGCCCAGGGATTTGAGACCAGCCTGTGCAACATAGCGAGACCTTGTCTCTACAATAAATCAAAAAATTAGCTGGGCATGGTGGCACACACCTGTGGTTCCAGCTACTTGGAAGGCTGAGGTGGTAGGATCACCTGAGCACAGCAGGTCGAGGCTGCGGTGGCCGTGAGCATGCCATTGCACTCCAGCCTGGGTGACAGAGTGAGACACCAGCTCAAAAAAAAAAACAACAAAAAAAACTAGCATCTTAGATTTGATGAAATACATTGATAGGCAGATAGATGGTTAGATAGATAAACCTACAGAGAGAGAGGACAGAGAGGGAGAGATGAAAAGGCAGAGAGAGAGAGTGGGGGGAACCAGACCCTGGGTGTGTCCTGGGCAAGACCGTACCCTTGGGGCTGGACACAGCCCCCCAGCCTGAGATGAGGCACTCTGTGCCTGGGATGATGCAGTTTTGGCTGAGGTTGAGGGGCTGCACAGCAGGACCCAGCCGTGCCTCCCTGGGCAAGCGAATCAGCATGATGTCATCGTTGTGGTCATTGGCACTGAGGTCCTTGTTGAACCCAGGGTGGGGGAAGAAGTCCGTCACCCGGAACAGCTGTTCCGGTCCCTCCCATTTCCAGAGGTGGTGCTCCCCGAGGCGGACCCACAGAAACCTGCTGGGACAGGCCTCAGAGGTCAAGCTGGGTGCAGGCAGGGGTCTTCTCCACCCCAGTCCTTGTTTTCATCGGCCAGGATGCTGTGTGACACCCCGCAAGTCACACACTGTCTCTGGGGCCCCATCATTTATGTCTGACTCAGGGTATTGTGTGATTTTCGGCAAGACACACACCCTCTCTGGGTCCCAGCTGCCCACTCTGACTTTCCGTCCAGCCTTCCTCCAAAATCGCATCCCCCCACCTCAGCTCCATGCGAAGTGAGTCAACTTCCTGCCTACCCACCTGGAGCCTTGGTGGTGACCTGCGTCCCCTGGAACGGTGTGAGCACACGGAGGCCGCACCTACCACTCAATAACAGCCCCACCCCCCACCCCCACAGGTCTGCTGGCTTTTGTGGGAGTGTCTCTGTGTGCCTGCTTGATGTGTGTGTGTGTGGAAGGGGATGGGGGGGCGGAAAATCCCCAAATTGGGGGTCATCTGTAGCCTCAGGCTCTTCCTGCCTGTCATCTCCCTTGGCCTTCAATGCATTTCTTCCTTAGGTCAAACTTTAAGCCTCGGCCCATTTGTGCTCCTGGTCCATGCCCTAGACAGCTGGGACCCTTTGGGGGTCTACATGTCTATCTCCCAGCCTCTGACTCTGACAGGCAGCAGGCTAATGGCTGAGATTTCAAGGTTTGGGGAGGATGAGGTTTTTGTCTCTCTCTGTCTCTCTGTCTCTCTCTCTGTCTCTCTCTGTCATTCTCTTTGTCTGACTCCGGGTCTGGGAAGGTAGCCCCCATCCCCACACCTCCTCACCCCCTGACCCATCCCTGCCTCTCAATCTCTTCCACCTCTGTGTCTCTGTATCTCTCCCGCTTTGTCTCTGGGATAAAATCTGAACATTGTTTTCCCAGCCTGATGTACAGACCTGAGTTAAAAGAGGTCCCATCATGGAGCAATGCATGATGGGAAATTCCCACACAGCATCTCTCTCTCTCTCTCTCTCTCTCTCTCTTTCTGTGTCTGTCTGTCTCTTTTTGCATTGCCCGAAAGGAATATCACATGGCATCTCTCTTTTTCTTTTCTTTTTTTCTTTTTTCTTTTGAGTTGGAATCTCACTCTGTCGCCCAGGCTGGAGTGCAGTGGCATGATCATGGCCACCACAGTCTCAATCTCCTAGGCTCAGGCGATCCTTCCACCTCGCCTTCCGAGTAGCTGTGACTGCAGGTGCACACCACCAAGGCCAGCTAATTTTTTGATTTCTTGTAGAGACAAGATCTTGCTATGTTGCCCAGGCTGTTCTTGAACTCCCAGGCTCAAGTGATCCTCCCACCTTGGCCTCCCAAAGTGCTGAGATTACAGACATGAACTACCATGCCTGGCCTAAAATGCTAGAAATTCTAAGATGCACCAATATTTTATGAACTGCTAAGAATGGGGGGAAAAAAGGTAGGGGGGGGTCCCACTGATGCTATGACACCATTTACTAGAAGACACATCTTGATTTCAGAGATGTTAAAATGTGAAAATATACGCATCTTAGAATCTAAATAGGCCTGTGTCTCTCAGTCACCAATCAATGACCCATCAGCCAAATTTGACTTCTTCCCATGTATGAGTTTTCAAAGTGTCTTGAAAAACCATTCTGAATTTGCTGCTGCCAATATCTAAAACCTGGTAGGTTTCACACAAAAGCTGGGTTTCTGGAATTGCTTGAAAAATTGAAGGAACTCACCCACATTCCCAAAACAGCAAGCCCTGGATACAAGTCAGCAGAGACTGCCCCAGACAAGATGAATCCACTCACTCTAGTCACCCACGGGCTGGATGGTCTCCCTGCATAGTCCCCTCCCCGCTTCTGTTTACCCAACAAGCCCCTTGATGCATCTGATCTCCACCTATACCTTACATAGATGCATAGGTGTATATCTGTATCCATATCTATCCTAATTGGCAATGCTATATCCACCTCTCTCTCCATCTGGTCTCTCCATGTCTCAGTCTCCATCAGTGATGATCTTCTTGTAAATATCTCTCCCTCTTTGTGTCACTGATGCTTCTGAATCTGTTTCTCCCCATTTCTTTTTTTTTTTTTTTTTGAGTTGGAGTCTCACTCTCCACCCATGCTGGAGTGCAGTGGCACACTCACAGCCACCGCAGCCTCAAACTACTGAGCTTAGGTGATCCTTCTGCCTCAGCCTTCCAAGTAGCTGGAACTACAGATGCACACCATCATGCCCAGCTACTTTTTGTGATTTATTGTAGAGACAGGGTCTCACCAAGTTGCCCATGCTGGTCTCAAACCCCCGGGCTCAGGCAATCCTCTCACCTCGGCCTCCCAAAGTGCTGGGATTACAGGCTGAGCCACGGCACCCAGCCCCCATTTCTTTTTTTAAAATTCATTTTTTATTTTTTATAGAGACGGGGTCTTGCTATGTTGCCTAGGCTGGCCTCAAACTCCTGGCTTCAAGTGATCCTCCTGCCTCGAACTCCCAAAGTGCTGGGATTGCAGGTGTGAGCCACCACACCTGGCCTGTTTCTCCTTATTTCTTTGTTGTCACCTCAGAAAATCTCTTTCCCCTTTAGCGGTATCTCTCTTCCTCCATGGATTCTGTTTTTCTCTGAGTTATACATGTATCTTCTCTTGCCCCTTGCCTCTCTTCATCTTTCTGTTTTCTCTCTCTCCTTTGGACCCTATCTCCAGCTGTTTTCTGTCATGTGCTATGATTCTGTCTCTGTCACTGTCTCTTGTCTCTACCTTTGAGAGTCCCATGGTGTGGCTCCCTAAGTCCTCCTTTGGAAAGGCTGCAGGGAGCATTCGGGGAGGCGGGGTGCTGAGTGCCATGGAACAGTTGCTGACTCTCTATGGATGTCCTTCCTCAACAGCGCGGTATCCACTCACGCTGCAGTGTGCCAACGTCAGCATCCTGGAGCCCACTCTCTGTCACTGGGCATATCCGGGCCACATCTCAGACAGCATGCTCTGTGCAGGCCTCTGGAAGGGGGGCCGAGGCTCCTGCCAGGTGAGACCCCTCCTGGGGAAGATGAGGTCATCCTGCCCTGTTTCCTAGAACTTAGAGGAGGAGAGGGCTGCAGCCCCAAACTTGCTGGGTCAAAGCGAGGAGGAGACTGGGATATCCGGCTCCTGGGAGGGAATGGCCAGGACCCAGACTCCTGAGTACAAAAGAGAATTGACGCTGAGGGCCGGGAGTCCTAGATCTAAAGAAGGAGGGGATAGGGGTCCGGACCTTGAAGCTTAGGGGGAGTTGGGGTCCCTGAGCTTTTACTCCTGGATCTGAGGGAGGGGAGACTGGAGAAGTGAGCTCCTGAGTGTTGGGGGAGGAAGGGGCTGGGAGCCTTCCTGGGAGGAAGTGGCACTTGTAATTGTCCCGAATAGAGCGGTCTAACAGCCCCTCTGCTCTTCTCTCGCGTGTAGGGTGACTCTGGGGGTCCCCTGGTTTGCAACGGAACCCTGGCGGGCGTGGTATCTGGGGGTGCCGAGCCTTGCTCCAGACCCGGACGCCCTGCCGTCTATACCAAGATATGCCACTACCTGGACTGGATCCAGGAAACCATGGAGGAAAACAGCCTTCACGCCTCGGACGACCAAGAGAGGAGGGTGGGCACGGGGCAGGAGGTTACTGCAGGGCTCTAGCCTCAGTGGTCTCCGCGCTTGACCTCCAGCGGCCCTTGTAAATAGAGACACCCCTTTGGACATTGAGACTCCGCCCCCTCAGGCTCCGCCTTGCGTATCGACGACGCTGTGGTCACGCCCCCTCGGGAGGCAACAGGGACACGCCCCCCCGTCGCGACTGCGTCTCTATGACGACACCAGGAACTGGCACGATCATCCTGGAACAGCACGACCTTGTAGCTCCGCCCCTCGAAACTTTGCCCAATGGGACGTCCCCGCCGGGCTACACCCCCTGTGGCTCCGCCTCCTCCGTCAGAGAGTCCGCCTCCCGTGACGTCAGGGGCGCGGTAGCTCCGCCCACATGGGACTCGGGCAGTCAGGCTCCGCCCCTCGTGGCCCCGCCCTGGGAGCGTCCTGGGTTTAAATCCTGGCGGGGACGTGACTGGGAGAAGTTGGGTGAGGGTCTTGACTTCTTTAGAGTGGATAGATGATTTTATAATAAATGCGGAGATCTGTGCCTTCCTTCTGCCTGCGTTGTGAGATGGGGGAGGAACACGGATGGGTCTCCCTTGAGTCCTTAGTAAGTGCTGCTGAGGTCTCTCTCCATCGGTCCTATTGCAGCAAGGCCCTTGGGTGCTGCTTGGACTGGTCCCGACGCCTCCAGGGGAAGGGAAAACCAGGTCACGGACCCTCCCAAACCTGCCTTCCCAGATCTCGGACCTCTCAGGGGGCAGCGGGTGGGGCCTGATCCACCCTTAGGTGTTTGAACCAAGATGACCTTCCGTTCCGGGTTACTGGCAGCAGCCCCATCCTCCCACAAAATCAGGCTCCAAGCCCCTCCTTCCAAAATTACTTAACACTTTAGCCCCCAGACTCCTCCCTCAATATTAGCATGCTAGCCCTCTCCTCCCTTAGACCCAAGACTCCACTCCAGCCCCTCCTCCCTCAGACCCATAAGTCCGGGCTCCAGCCCCTCCTCCCTCAGACCAGATCAGACCCCAGCCCCTCCTCCCTCAGACCCAGGAGTCCAGGCCCCAGCCCCTACTCCCTCAGACCCTGGAGTCCAGGTCCCAGCCTCTCCTCCCTCAGACCCAGAGTCCAGGCCTCTCAGCCCCTCCTCCCTCAGACCCGGGAGTCCAGGCACCCAGCCCCTCCTCCCTCAGACTCAGAGTCCAGGCCCCCCAGCCCCTCTTTCCTCAGACCCAGAGTCCAGGCCCTCAGCCAGCTCTTTCGGTTTCAGACCCTGGAGTCTCAGCCCAAGCCCCCTTCTCTACCGTGCCTCGGGAGTCTGAGATTCCAGCCCTCAAGATTTTGCGTTCAGCCCTTCTGCCCCTCCTCGCTCTCACCTGGGATTCCTGTTCCCAGATGCTCCCCGGGCTCAGGTACCGGAGGAGGAGGAGCAGGAGGCGGGGATTCCCAGTTAAAAGGCTCCAGATTCGTGTACCAGGCAGCGAGAACAGAAGTCCTGGGGCTCCTCCACTGGGTCCGAATCAGTAGGTGACCCTGCCCCCTGGATTCTGGAAGGTGAGGTGCAGAGGTACTCAAAGGCATCCGTGCCCGGGACGCTCCTTCTACAGGAGCCAGGATTCCCTTCTCCCTTAAGACGCAGCCCTCCGCGTCCAGCTTCCCCCTCCCCCAGACTTAGGAATCCCAGCTCCCGGCCCCGGTGACCCAGAAGCCCGCGACCCTGCCTCCCTCCTCCCTCGGAATGTAGAGTCCAGTCCCCACGCTTGCTGAGCTCCAGGAATCGGGGGCCCCAGCTCCCTCCTGCAGAGCCCAGAGCCGCCCCGGACGTTCGGCTTCTTCCCCAGCCCCCAAATCCGGCTGGGATTCCAGGCTCCTCCTTCCCGTCTCTTGGCCCCGCCCTCTCCCTCTCCCAGACTTCGCCATGGGACGCCCCCCACCTGGTGCAACCTGGACCTGGATTCTGCTCTTGACGTGGGCAGCTTGGGCAGGTAGGGGGGCGGGGAGCCCTCGGAGTGGGGATGGTCCCAAGGCAGCAGCGGCGCTGGGGGCCTTTGGGAATGCCATGGTGGCGATGTGGGTGCGCGTGGTCGCGTGCGTGGGGATGTGAGGGGTGTGGCAGGACCTGGGGGTCTCAGTGGGCTTTCCTGAGGTTGGGTGGGGGCAAGGGACAATAGGAGCTTCGGTGGTGCTGCAAATCATCTGGGTGCACAGGGCCTTCCGGGGCTGCTTGGTGGGCGCGCAGATACACGTGGGCGTATTCGGGGCACATAGACTCAGGCACGTGCAGGCATGCACAGAGGTGTGACTCGTGTATAGTGACGTGTGGACTCCGATGAGTGTACGTGTGTATCCGTGTGAGTGCCAGGGCGTCCTGCAAGAAGTTGCATGCGGAGAACTTGCCATGTGTCCATTCCAACCCACGGTGGACATCCTGGCCCTGGCATAGCACCCTGGGGTGGCACTCCAGCTCTCTCCCTCCCGCTGCAGGACGCCCCAGGGCACAGAGGACCAAGGTGCTGGAGGGCCAGGAGTGTAAGCCCCATTCTCAGCCTTGGCAGACAGCCTTGTTCGAGGGCCAGCAGCTGCTCTGTGGGGGTGTCCTTGTAGGTGCCAACTGGGTTCTCACGGCTGCCCACTGTAAAAAACCGTGAGTGGATGGCGGGGGCGAGGTCGGCTGGGGCTAGAGGACAGAGTGGGGCTGGGGTCTCAACTCAGGAAGGAAAGAGTTGAGGACTGGACTCCTGGTCTGAGGAGGGAAGGAGGAAGGAGGGGTCGGAGGCTTGGACCTCCTGATCTGAGGGAAGAGGGGCCTGGGGGCCTGGACTCCTGGTCTGAGGGAGGAGGGGGGCTGGAGGTCTGGACTCCTGCATCTGAGGGAGAAGAGGCTGGGACCTGGACTTCTGGTCTGAGGAGGGAAGGAGGGAGGAGGAGCCAGAGGCCTGGACTTCCTGATCTGAGGGAAGAGGGGCTGGGGGCCTGGACTCTTGGTCTGAAGGAGGAGGGGCTGGCGCCTGGACTCTCCGTCTGAGGGAGGAGGGGCTGGAGGCCTGGACTTCCTGATCTGAGGGAAGAGGGGCTGGGGGCCTGGACTCTTGGTCTGAGGGAGGAGGGGCTGGGGCCTGGACTTCCTGATCTGAGGGAAGAGGGGCTGGGGGCCTGGACTCCTGGTCTGAGGGAGGAGGGGCTGGGGCATGTACTCCTGCCTGGGTCCCCAACGGCCCCCACCATTACAGGAAGTACACAGTGCGCCTGGGAGACCACAGCCTGCAGAAAAAGGATGGGCCGGAGCAAGAGATATCTGTGGCCCGCTCCATCCCACACCCCTGCTACAACAGCAACAACAGTGACGACCACAACCATGATCTGATGCTACTTCAGCTACATGACCGGGCATCCCTAGGGTCCAAAGTGAAGCCCATCAGCCTGGCGGATCACTGCCCCCAAGATGGCCAGATGTGCACCATCTCAGGCTGGGGCACTGTCACCAGTCCCCAAGGTAGTGGGGTTGGCCACTCCTGGGAGGAAGAGAAGGAACTGGTTGGCTCAATGGACCCCAAGTCATTGGGAAAATGTGGTCTCTCAGGAGGAGAACAGAAGGGAAAGTAATTGTAACATTGAGATTCACGGGGGGCCCATGCTGGAAACCTTGAAGGCCAGATTATTAACGGATGAGAGAAAAAGAGCAAGCCACAGATTGTTAAGCAGGCCCCTCCAAAAGCCCCTCCTTTATGGTAGGGAGCACCATCCTACAAGACCTTTTGTTGTGTAGGATTTTGTATAATCTTCTTAACAGACTAGGGATAGGTGGACTCTTCAGAGGCCTAGGAAACGCTCCTAAGTATCTTTTCCCTCTTTTATTTATTTTTATTTATTTTTTGAGTCAGGGTCACTCTGTTGCCTATTATGGTGATCCTTTAGCCTCAGTCTCCCAAGGAGACTACACCTGGCCAATTTTTTTTTTTTTTTTTTTTAGAGATGAGGTCTTGCTGTGTTGCCCAGGCTGGTCTCAAACTCCTGGCCTTAAGCAATCCTCCTGCCTCAGCTTCCTAAAGTGCATGAGCCACCACACCTGGACTCCTTTTCCCTCTTGAACCCTAGAAACCTGGGCCCTGGCCCCCTCTTCCCTCAGGCCCAGGAGTCCAGGCTCTTCCTTCTCCAAGACCTAGAAGTCTAGGTCCCCAGGGCCTCTCTCACCGTGGACCCAAAAGTCTGGACCTCCACTGAAGCTGTCCCTTTGGGACTCTGAAATCCAGACAACCCCTCACCCTCCTTCACAGTGAAAACCTGGGCCTCAGCTCAGGCAGGCACTGGGCTTCTCCAGGAAGTGGCAATGCTGGAACTTGGGTCCCTGCCTGTCTCACTCCTGCCTCAAATGAGCTGGCGTGATGCTGTAGAAACACACCTGCTCACACATCCAGTAGATCAGTTCAAACCACGGCCTTTCCCTTTTCCCTGGACAAGTAAATCCCTTTCCAGCTCTTGGCCTCACTTTCCTCATCTGCAAAAAGAGACTCGTCATCCAATAGATTTTTGAGCTCCTTAAGGTTTCAGGGTTCATTTATTTTTTTCATTGTGTGTTCTTAGTGCTCAGGATGGTGCCTGGTACACAGTAAGTGCTCAATAAGTGTTAAATGGATGCACGGGCAGATGAGTAACGAAATGGACGAGTGTCTCCCTCCTTCCAAGTGTGGTTGTGAGGATTACATGAGATTGTAAGCACATCACTTCTAGCATACAGAGATGCCAGACAACCCCCTCAAGTCTCTTCCTTAAAGGAGGTTAATAAGGAAGATCCATTCCACCTTCAGTCATTCCTTCAACGCTTATTTATTGAGCACCTACTATGCCCCAAGAGCTGCCATAGGTACTGGGGATAAGTCATGAGCACATTATACAAAATTCCTGTCCTGTGGAGTTGCAAGCTAGGTGGGGGAAATGGACAATGAACAGATTCATGTAAAATATCAGGTAGAGTTGAGAGCTGTCATAAAATATAGGAAGTGATGGAGAAGCGGTGTTTATTTTATTTTATTATTTTATTTTTCTGAGTCGGGGTCTCATTCTGTCCCCCAGACTGGGGTGCAGTGACACGATCATGGCTCACTGCAGCCTCAACCTCCTGAGCTCAGGCAATCCTTCTGCCTCAGCCTCCTGAGTAGCTGGTACTACAGGCATGCACCACCACGCCTGGCTAAGTGTTTGTAGAGATGAAGTCTCAATATGTTGCCCATGCTGGTCTCGAACTCCTTGCCTCAAGCAATTCTCCTGCTTCAGCCTCCCAAAGTGTTGGGATTACAGGCATGAGCCACCACTCCCAGCCCATGAGGGGTGGCATTTTAATTAGAGTAGTCAGGAAAGGCATCTAGAAGAAGGTGACACTTGGAAGAAGTAGGATTTAGCAGAGATTGAGGGCCTGGTGGTCTGAGGACAGGGAGACTGGAGAGAGAAGGTCATAGTTGTCACAATGGGATGCCTCTAAGTGCCCCCCTTCTCCTTGATTTGAGAATAACTCAGGGCAAGGAAAAAATGGAAGCTCTGAGGGCCACTCTCTAGCTGGAGAAAGCCAAATCACTGCCAATAACAGCTTCCTTTACTGTGGTGATAAGTGACGTGACCTGTGTAAAGTGTCAGGAAACTCCCATGCAGCTATGGCTGGACAGAGGAGACTTTAGATCAAGACAGGGAGAAAGGCAAAGGATTGCTCTCGTGGAACTTACAAACTCTCCTTCCTCAGAGGATTTCCCTGATACCCTCAACTGTGCAGAAGTAAGAATCGTCCCCCAGAAGAAGTGTGAGGATACCTACCCAGGACAGGTCTCCGATGGCATGTTCTGTGCAGGCAACAGCAATGGGGCAGACACGTGCCAGGTGAGCGACTTCTGAAGTTCCCTTCCTCCTTCATCCCTCAAGCCCTTCTAGAGGCTCAAGCCTCTGATGGGAAGGAGCAGGGGGACTCCAAACTGTCAGTACCCACAGAAATCACCCCTAAGCAGGAACCAGGCTCAGAAAAGGCCAAACTCCCCTTGAAGGTCACACAGTACAAGGACAAGAAGCGTTGAATGGTCACTGTCATTTTCTTGGAAACACTGGTCTGTAGAATGGGGTGTGGAGAGGGAGGCCCTGGAGGGGGAAGAGAGATGTCTATGAAGGAGTCTCAGGCTAGAGGTTAGGCAAGCCCTCTGCCCCCATTCCCGGCGTTTCTTCCTGAAACTTGTGCTGACTTGACTGCTGGCTAGGAAGTTGGCCATTTTTCTTGAGACCTTGCTAGGTTCCCAAGGCTGACTGCCTTCTCCCACGATTGGCTCTTTAGTAGCAATGTTGTCTTTGCTATTGGCTGGGGAATGGCACCCTTGACGCCTGGGCCTCCTCTGTGAATCCCACCCCCTTCTCTTAGGATGTGTCATAGATATAACTCTCTTTCCTAAGGCCGCAACTCCAGGGTGTTGTCCTTGGGGCTCCCCCTGGCTTTGTCCCCTTCATGGAAGCCCCACCCCCTTTGCTAATTGATTGGTCCCTGAAGATAATGCTTTCTTCCCCATTGGCCAAGGGTGGAGTGCTGTCAGCAATACTGCCGTGAAAGCCAATGGTTCTGGACTGTTCCATAGAGACAATAGTCTCCTCCACAGCTGTTGTCCCCTAGGGATCTGGTGTGTGTGTGTGTGTGTGTGTGTGTGTGTGTGTGTGTCCACAAGAATTTTCTTCCTGTGTTTGCTAATTGGACTCAATTATCTCTCTATTGTTGTCCAGGAATGGAGGAAATATTAGTCTTTCCCTGTAATCCCACTGTCTTTTCTCTGGATTGGACCCTAGAGACCTCATTCTCCCTTATTGTTCTGGATTTTTTTTTTTTTTTTTTTTGAGCTGGAGTCTCACTCTGTCACTCAGACTGGAGTGCAGTGGCCGCTCCCAGCCACTGCAGCCTCGACCTTCTGGGCTCCTCCCGCCTCAGCCTTCCAAGTAGCTGGAAATACAGGCGCGTGCTACCACGCCCGGTTAATTTTTGATTTATTGTACAGATAAGGTCTCACCAAGTTGCCCGGGCAGGTCTCGAACCCGCGGGCTCAGGCAATTCACTCACTTCGGCCTCCCAAAGTGCTGGGATTACAGGCTGAGCCACCGAGCCCGGCTGTTCAGGATTTTTTTTTTTTTGAGTTGGAGTCTCACTCTGTCGCCCAGACTGGAGTGCAGTGGCCGCTCCCGGCCACCGCAACCTCGACCTGCTGGACTCCGGCAATCCTTCCGCCTCACCCTTCCAAGTAGCTGGAACTACAGGCACGTGCTACCACGCCCAGCTAATTTTTTGATTTACTGTAGAGATGAGGTCTCACCAAGTTGCCCAGGCGGGTCTCGAACCCGCGGGCTCAGGCAATCCACTTACCTCGACCTCCCAAAGCATTGGGATTACAGGCTGAGCCACCGAGCCAGGCTGTTCAGGAT
>CAUYQG010110839.1:0-56124 GCA_963574415.1 Tarsius wallacei | reverse complement strand
TTTTTTTTTTTTTTTGAGTTGGAGTCTCACTCTGTCGCCCAGACTGGAGTGCAGTGGCCGCTCCTGGCCACCGCAGCCTCGACCTGCTGGGCTCCAGTGATCCTTCCGCCTCAGCCTTCCAAGTAGCTGGAACTACAGGCGCACGCTACCACGCCCGGCTTATAAATTTTATACTTGTATAAAATGGTAAAACTCCTCATCTAGTAATCAGTTTATTTAGTGGTACAAGTTCATATTTTAAAAAGAGATAAAAAAATGCTAAAAAGAGAAAAAATATTATTTTCCTTTGTTTACCAGTTTCTAAGATAATAAACTGCTTCCCTATCATCTTTTAAAGTGACTAATTTTGAAAATATTATTGTGAAGTTATGTATTTGAACATATGTTATGGGTTTTATTTCTTTTTAAGACATGCTATGTTAAGACCAGAGTATAAACATTAAAGATGCTTGTTACAGGCCGGACGCAGTGGCTCACACTTATAATCCTAGCACTTTGAAAGGCCAAGGTGAGAATATTGCTTGGGCCCACAGGTTCGAGATCAGCCTGGGCAACCTGGTGAGACCTCATTTCTATAATAAATAAAAAAAATTAGCCAGGCAAGGTGGTGCGTGCCCACAGTTCTAGCTACTTGGAAGACTGAGGTGAAAGAATCAAATGAACCCAGCAGATAGAGGCTGCGGTAGCCATGATCATGACACTGCACTTCAGCCTGAGGGACAGAGTGAGACTCCAACTAAAAATAAATAAATAAGTAAAGATGCTTGTTACTAACGGATTGATGTATGTAGCTCATACATATATATCGTATATATCATATATAGTAATATATATTATATATGTAATGTATATAGTATATATACATATCAAATAAACTACCTAATGGGTAGCAACAGGCATATTCAATTATGATTTCAGATGA
The DNA here is from genome assembly GCA_963574415.1 of Tarsius wallacei. Taxonomy (NCBI): domain Eukaryota; kingdom Metazoa; phylum Chordata; class Mammalia; order Primates; family Tarsiidae; genus Tarsius; species Tarsius wallacei. The sequence continues at coordinate 55,202 of CAUYQG010110839.1, read as the reverse complement.
CAGAATTGTTATTTAAATTTTTAAAATTATATTCGTGTCTCTATTACTCCACACAGGACAGAAAGAATGCTTTTTAATGACAGAGGGAAGATAGAATTAAACTATACTGAATTTATGTATTTGTTTTATGACATATTGCAAAAGTAACAGAATTAGAATAGCAATACTAATACTACTAACAATATTTTTATAAAAACACTAACATTAGTATATGCACTCTTTGCTTTCTCTTCATTTTTTTTCTAATGGCCGCATTTTATTTATATTGTCATGACACATGGTCATTAGAACTATACTCTCTCTTTCTTAGCCCATAATTACTTTTAGAACTATGGGTAGTTAGTTCTACAAATATTAGTTATAGTATTAGTCCTACAAATAGCCATTTTTATCACCAAATCTTGATACCTCCAGTAGAGCTCGTAAAACATGCTTACTAGAACAGAACAATATTTCCTTTGTTTCTGCATGCTGATGACAGTATTTTTTATACTTGAGAGTCAGTTTTGTTGGATATAGTATTCTTGGCTTTTTCTTTTTCCATGACTTCATATGCCATTCATTTTCTTGTGACACAAAAAATTAGTGTAAAAATGCTAATAAAATATAATTTGATTTTCTTTATAAATCATATGCTTTTATTTTCTAGATACCCAAAAGGTTTTGTGATTTGTGTGTTGCTTTTGTTTTTACTTGAAATTTATAATTTTTCAAGAATATATTTTGGTATTTATTGTTCTAATTTGGGGTTTATATTTCCAGACATGCAGTGTGCTTTTTCAATATATAACTTCAAATATATTTACATATCTAAATATATAAAAATTGTATATACAAAATTGTGTATTTAAAAAAATTTAGTAACTTTTTTTATTTTTTAAGTCAGTGATTTCTATTATATGTATGTTCAATCTTCTTTCTCTGTGCCCAATATTAGTGACTTCGCTTGAATCCTTTCATTACCTCTTCATTTATACATTATTATCAATTATAGTAAAATATGAGTGCACAATGTTATGGTTGTGGTACAAGTATAGAGTCATGCACCAAATATCACTATCAAGATCCAAGCACCAGATGATGCCTCAAAACTTGCTTGTGCTACTACCTCTTTATAAATTAGCAGTTACCCAATCTTAATCCTCGTCAAATACTGATCTGCTCCCAATCTATTTTGCTTTCTTTTTTCCAGAAATTTCATGTCAATGAAATCATGCTGTAATCATCTATGCATCTTTTTGAGACTGGTTTCTTTCAATCAGCATAATATTTTGATATCCTTCCAAGGTCAAGACATTCTTATGTGTACACATATGTATATGTGTGTGTGAGTACATTCTTTAGATTTTTCTACAGAAACAATTTTGTTGTCTGTTAAGAATATTTTTATGTCTCCTTTCCTATGGGTATGCCTTTTGACTTTTTTTTTCTGGTCTTTTTGCATTGGCTGGAACTTCTCATGGGACTTTAAATAGCAATTGTTGAGAGTCAACGTCTTTACTTGGAGCCCCAATCTTAGGGAAATGTATTGTCTTTTGTCATTACGTATTATGTTAGTCACACATTTTGGTAGGTGCCTTCTGTCAATGTAAGAAAGCACCTTCATTTTTAGTTGGCTGGAAGTTTTAAATCATAATTTGATGTTGAATTTTTTTAAAAACTGCTTTAACTAACATGATAATTTGATTTTTCATCTTCAACCTTCTATGTGGTAGATTTTACCTATTGATTATACATATGCATTTTTAGATTAGACTATTTTGGAACAGTTTTAAGTTTGCAACAATATTGAGCAGAAGATACAGTGATTCTCCACACATGCCTTGCTCCCACACATGTATTACCTTTTACTTTATCAACATCTCCCAGCAGGGTAGTATACTTGTTAACAATTGATGAACATACACTGACATATCATTATCACAAAAAGTTCACAGCAACTACTGATTTTTCAAATGCTTATTCAACTTCACATTCTAAAATACACAATAATTGAGTGCATTTTTATATATTACTGGATATAATGTAATAATATTTGTTGAGAAGCTCTGTATCTATATTCATGAGGGTTACTGACCTACAGTTTTTGTTTCTTGCAATGTCTTTGCCTAGTTTTATTTTAAGGTGGTGTTAGCTTAATAAATTATTTAGGAAGTATTCCAAGTTCTGTTTTCTGAAGGAAATTAAGTAAAATGGTACTATTCCTTCTTTTTAAATTTTAGTAATGTTCACCAGAAAGAATAACCTTAGCCTAAAGATTTTGTTTTGAAAAATTTAAAAAGCTATTAACCCAGGATTTTTAAAAAATTCGTAGATTATCTATTTATGCTATCTGCTTTTATTGGGTGATTATACTTTATGTTTTTCAAAATGTTGGTTCATTTTGTCTAAATGGTAAAATTTATTGACACCAAGTTTTTCATAGTGATTCCTATTACTTGTTAAATATTCCTGATTATTTAATGACATTGTCTTTTTAATTAATGTTATTGGAATTTCTCTCTTTTCTTTGTATTCCTTTGTCATCCTTACTAGAGTTTTTTAAATTTTATTCATTTTTTTAAATCAGAGTCTGGTGTCATTAATTTTCTTTTCTAATTGTTATTCAATTTTCAATTAGATTGAATTTCAATCTTTGTAATTTTTTTGTTCTGCTTTTGTTGTCTTTATTGTCTCCTTTTTACTAATTTTTAAAAGGTAGTCTATTAGATTTCTTAAAATACTTTTACCATTTTTAGCATGTACATTTAATGTTATGAAAGTTCTAAACACTATTTTAGGTACAAGGTAAAGCTTAGATTGTATATTTTTTTTGTTCAAAATATTTTATAAGTAATTTTGACATGTTCTATTTGACTTACGGAATATTTGCATGTAAGCTGAATAATTTTCAAGATTTGTTTTTAAATTATCTAGATTTCTTTCTTTTACTGATTCTGAGTGTTAATTTATATTATATATAGAACATAATTTGTATTATTTAAATCATTTTAAATGTGTTATATTTTGTTTTTGTCCCCAAATAGAGTTTATTTTGGTGAGTGTTCCATGTACACTTAAAACAAATATGTATTTTGGTGTTGACAGTGAAGTAATCTATAAATATTGACTGCATCCAGTTCATTACTAGTGATGTTCAAATTATTATATTTTTACTAATTTTTTTGTTTAATCTACTTGTTCTATTATTACTGAAAAAAGAATGCTGATGTATGCAATCATAACTTTGGATTAGTCAATTTATTTTTTAGTTCTGTATTTTTTAATGTATTTTGAACCTCTTTTATTAGGTTCATAAACATTTAGGATTTTTGTGATATCTTGATGAATTATTCCTTTTGTCCTTCTTTATCATTGGTAATTTTCTTTGATCTATAATTGACATTATTTGGCATAAATATAGCCATTTCTGCATTCTATCATTTTTATTCTTCAGGGATTCTGATGACACAAATATTAGATATTAGTATTGTCCCATAGGTTGGTGAACACGTTTGTTTGTTCTCAATACTTTTCACTATTGCTGGAAATGATCATTTATATTGATATACCATTAAATTTATTTATTGCTAATCCACTATTTCCATGAGCTTATTGAGTCATTTCAATATTTTTTCCACATTTTTGTTATTGTATGTTTCAGTTATTAAACTTATAATTTGATCCTTTTTTGCATTATTTTTTCACAGAATTTCCATTTTTTAATTCATTTCAAAATCGTCCCTTCATACTTCTTGAAACATGATTAGAGTAACTGACTAAAAGTCCTTGATTATTTCAACATCTGTATCATCTTAAGATTGGCATCTCTTGATTGTCAATTTCCTTAAAAGATGATATTTCCCTAGTTTTTAAATGTCAAGTGATTTTGAATTACATTCTTTTCATTCTGAATATTATGAGATTGTGAATTTTCTTTACATGCTAAGGAGAAAGTTGATTTACTTTATTTTCCTAAAGAGGCAATATATCATTCGTTTCAGCTCACAAATCCAAATTCATGGAAGAGGACAAATATCTAACAGACACACTGTGCAAAAAAAAATTACTAAAATAAGTTTTGCAAGGAGAATAAAAATAATATGCATCAGAATTCTGGATTGATATAAAAAGAAAGAACATCAAAGACGAAATGAATAAGATAAAATAAAATATTTTGTTTTTCTTACTCTTTTCTGATCTAAAAGATAAATGTTTGCTTACAGTAATAATAATAAAAATGTATTGGTAGATTATAAAACATGGATAAGTAAAAAGAATGACAGTTCTATCATGATGAATTGGGTGTGAAGATTTGAGAATTCTCTGTCCTAAGAAAAAAGCACTTTATGTAAAGCAGTACAGTGTTATTTGAAGTAGACATATATTAGATAAAATATATGTATTGAAAACTCTAAGGTAGCAAATAAAATAATTTTTAAAATACATATAATTGATATGCTAATAGAGATGGTAAGACAAAATTATACTAAATCTACTAAATAGTCAATTAAAATCAGAGAAGGCAAAAAAAGAGAAAAACAAAGAAGAAGCTAGCACAAGGGGAAAAAAGCAGTTACAAACATGGTACATGTTAACTCCAACTATACAACATTCACTTACCTTGTACATGATTTAAATAATAAAAAAATCTAAATTATCAGAATTAATATAAAAGCAACAGCCAGCTTTAGATCATCTCCAAATTAAATAAAAAGGCTTAGATATATTAAAATAAATGAATGGAGTAATGAATACCTTGCTAAAACTAATCAAAATACATCTATAACAGATATATTAATTTCAGACAAAGAAGATTTCAGAACAAGAAGATTTTTGAGAGATAAAAACAGGTACTGTATAATGAAGTTTTCTAAGAAAATATAACAATCCTTACCATATACTCATCTCACAGCAGATTGTAAAGATATGTAGGTGAAAACAGCACTGCAAGAAAAATTTTTTTTTTTTGAATTGGAGTCTCACTCTGTCACCCAGACTGGAGTGCAGTGGCACGCTCCCAGCCGCCACAGCCTCGACCTGTTGGGCTCCAACAATCCTTCCGCCTCAGCCTTCCCAGTAGCTGGAACTACAGGCGTGTAGTACCACGCCCAGCTAATTTTTGATTTTATTGTAGGGATGAGGTCTCACCAAGTTGCCCAGACGGGTCTCGAATCCATGGGCTCAGGCAATTCACTCACTTCAGCCTCCCAAAGCTGTGGGATTACAGGCTGAGCCATCGAGCCCTGCTGAAATTTTTTTTTTAATGCACCAGTAAAGCTGACAACTTTGACACCCCTTTTTGAGTAACTGATAGATCAAACATACAGAATGGCTTTAAGGATATAGTTAACCTAAAGAGCATTAGCAATCAACTTGATCTAATTGGTATTTATAGAATACTCCATCCAACTTCAATATAACATTTTTACTCAAGCCCACATGGAACATTCATCCCCCCCAAAAAAAATCTCAATTAATTAAAGATACTAGAAACAATACAAAGTATGTTCTCATATACAATAGAGTTAAAATGGAAATAGCTGAAAATTTGGAGTTTAAACAAGACACTTCTAAATAATACATAGATAAATCAGAAATTTCAATGATGATTTAAAAAGCATTTTTGACTGAGTGTAAGTAAAACGACAAGTTATCAAGATCTGTGCAATGTAATAAAAACCATGTTTAGCAAGAAATTTATGTCATAGGAAACTAGAAAGAAAAAAAAGGCAACTTAAGCATAAAGCTAGCAAAACAAAAATATTTCTAATAATAACAATTAGATGATAAAATATAAAAGCCACAATATCCAAAACTGGTTCATTGAAAATATCAATAGAATTGATAAACTTCTCTCCTAGCTAACCAAGGAAAAATTAAGAAAAGACTATTTTACATTATCAAGGAGAAAATAGAGATATTATTGCTGATTTCATGGGCATTAAAAGGATAATAATGAAAGAAATACTATGAAAATCCCTTTCCTAAAATGTGATAACTTAGATATAATACACCCAATTTTTGGAAAGACAAAGACTGGCAAAACTCACACAAAGATAAAGAGACAATGTGAATAGTTCTATATCTATTAAAGAAATTGAATCAATAGTAAACATTAAAAAAAAAAAGGGACAAGGGCCATACATAGACTTTTCTGGAAAATTCTATCAATGTTTAAAAGTGAAATGACAACACTTTCCAATAATCCTTTGTTTTTTTTAAAAAAAGGGCAAAATCAGAGTCAACACTTTCCAGCTTATTTTTTGAGGCATTTTTGGGTATTACCATAACAACTGTCCTAGACAGAAATATTAGCGGAAAGAAAAATCTGTAGACTGCATATCTCATAAACATAGATGCAAGTATTCTTAACAAAATACTAACAAATTACCACCAACAACGTATAGAAAGATTGACCATCAAAAACTTGGGGAATGTTTTCCAGTTTAACAGTGAAAAATCAGGTAATGTAATCTGCCACATCAAGATGCTGAAGTTGAAAATTACATAATCCTATCAATAAATACAGAAAAAGCATCTCACAAAAGTCAACAGCTATTTATGATAAACATTCCCAGAAAACTAGGGATAGAGAAAGTTCTCAACTCGATAAACTGCAAAAATACCTAAAACTAATATACTGAGTGGTGAGAAATTGGTTACTTCTCCCAGGATTGATAACAAGGCAAAGACATCCTAACTCATCAGACCTATTCAATACTATATTCAGAGTTTTAACTCACAAGACTTTTTTAAAAAGTAAAATAAACACGGATTGAGAAGGAAGAAATAAAATTTTTGTTTTGTTTGCAGATGACTTGATAATCTAAACATAAAATTTCATTCTGTGGGCTGTCCCCCCACTCTCTTGATGGTTTCTTTGGCTTTGCACAAACTTGTCAGTTTGATGAGGTCCCACTTGTCTATCTTATCTGTTATGGCTTGGGCACTTGGAGTTTTGATTAGGAATTGCCCAGAGTAATTTAGATCAGGTTGGTATCAACTCCTTTTTGTATATTTTATAGAATTCAGTTGAGAAGTCAACTGGTCCAGGACTTCTTTTTACAGTAGTTTTCTCATGATGGAGTCAATTTTATGGGTTGTTATTGGACTATTAAGGGTTTTGATTTCTTATTTCAGCCTTGGAAGGTTGTGTAATATCAGGATGTTCTCCATTTCATTTAAGTTTTCAGGTTTGTTTCTATACAAGTGTGCAGAGTAGTTCCTGGAATTCTTTTGAATTCCTTTGGAATCAGTTGTGATTTCATCTTTTGCATTTTTAATTGTGTTTATTTGGACCTTTCCTCTCTTTTTCTTGGTTGATCTGGCTAGGGGTCCATCAATCTTATTTATTCTTTCAAAGAACTAGCTTTTTGTTTTCTTGATTTTTTTCTATGACGTTTTTTGTCTTCTATGTCTTGATGTTGGTCCTTTATTTTGGTGATCTGAATTCTTCTGCTGGAGTTAGGATTTTCATGGTCTTGCCCAATTAAAAATGAGCAAAAGACATGAATAGATACTTCTCAAAAGAAGACATACTGACAGGCACGTAAAAAAATGCCTAGCCTCACTAATCATCAGAGAAATGCAAATCAGAACAACACTGAGATACCACCTAACTCCATTAAGAATGGCCATTATTAATAAAACAAAAGACGGGAAGAAAAGAGAACACTTCTCCTCTCATGGTGGGAGTGCAAACTAGTCCAACCTCCATGAAAAAAATTGTGGCTATTTCTAAAAGAACTAGAAATTCACCTTCCATAAGACTCAGCACCCCTCCCTCTGGGAAGACACCCAGAGGAACTAAAATAATTCTACAAAAAAGATATTTGCACATTCATGTTTATTGCAGCACTATTCACAATAGCAAAACATGGAAACAACCCTGCTATCCATTGAAAATAGACTGGATAAATAAAATGTGGAGAGACAGGACAAGATGGTGACAGAACTGGGCAGAGTTTGAGAGTTTCTGCAAAAGTGAGTGTTCATAAAGACTGTTCTGCTTGAGTGGGTATGTGCTGGTGGGTGAATGAAAGTCTGTCTGAGCAGATACTTAGGTTCAAGCATCCAAAGTTCTGCTCTGGAGGTGACTGCAACCCACCACTTCCCTGAGATTGGAGTCCCTGATGCACAGAATAGTCTGTGGTTCTCGGGGGTATCTTGAAGGGGGCAGCCGGGAACAGCTGCTCCTCAACATCTGGCACCTGGCACCTGGCCCATGCCACCTCCTGTGGTAGCAGGCCAGATAATAGCAGCTGGAACTTTGGAGAAGGTGTGGTGAGGAAATCTGGAACTGGGCCATGCTGCTGGTGAGGAGACGCTGGCCACCACCATTTTCTTTGTTCTGGGACTGAGAAGAGACCTGTGTTACACTATCCAGCTCTGTCCAACCTCCGGGTTGAGACCCAGAAGCTATCTCCACACCCATCTGGGATTGAGACAAATGCCGCATCCTCCCCCATGGGAACAGGCACAGACACATCAGATCTGAGTGGGAGACTTGAGAGCAGTGGCAACAGCAGATGAGTCAGGTGAGTGTGGATCTGATTCATCCTCCTCCCACAGCAGTCTATGAGGTGTATGACCAATGCTGAGAGCAACCCTATCTGGTGGCAGGCAAAAGCAGCAGCAGCCAAAAAAGGCAGCAGTACTTGGGAAAGGAAGATGAAGTTTCAGAAATGACCAAAGAGCGAGTTCTTTTTTTTTTCTTTCTTCCAATTTTTGTTTACGTTTTCATAATGGCTTTTTTCCTGTTATTTTATTGTTGGTTTTTAGGTTTTCTGTTTGCATATGTATATTTTTGAAGGCAAATACATCAACAGGGTTTTTTTGTTTGTTTGTTTGTATGATCCATCGCATTTGTTTTGCATGTTTGTTTTCTTTGTCTTTGTTTCTTTGTTTATGCATTAAGTGGTGAACCTGTTTTCCCTCTTCTTCTTCTGTCTCCACCTTCCTTTCATTTCTCTCCTTCCTTTTTCCATCTTTTTCCTTTTTCTTATCTATTTTGGTTTCAGGAGGTAAACATACACCCTTACTGCATGGACAGATTTTAAGACAGTGGGACGTGGGTTCCAGGGGCTCCCCACACCGATCAGCAGATACTGGTATCTGCAGACAGCTTCTGAGTCACAGTTCTCCCCTCAATCAAATCTCAAAACTGCAAAAAGAACAGCCCCTCAACTCCAGTCTGGCTTCAAATTTGAACAAATCCAGAGAGTCTACATAAGGAAGAATAGGGGATTGATCAAACAGAGGTAAACGCTATCCCCTCATCACTGAACAACAGAATTAAAGGAGAGGGGGGAGGAAAATATTCACAAATGAAGAAAAACAAACAGAAGAATACAGGTCTCATGCAGTCCCCTGGGAAGACAACAACTGAGAGTACAAACTTAGGAACTCAAACAATGAAGTACCCCCAGAACAACTGGTCTCAAACCACAAACCCAGATATCAAGATATTAATAGAATGAATAAATAGAAATGAGCAGAGACAAGAGGAAAGAATGAAGGAGTTGATTACTGAGATGAAAACAATAAAGAATATTTTGATGTGCTTCAGAGTTTAACCATTGCATATGTTAGGAAAAAAAAAAAAAGAATCAGTGAATGAAATGAAAAACCCATACACAGGGCAAGTAGAATTAACCTAGCAGAAGAAACAGAACACTCCGCCAAACAACCACAGAATACACATTCTACTCATCACCACATGGAATGTACTCTAAGATTGATCACATCCTCAACCATAAATCAAACAAATTTCATAAGATTAAAATACTGCCAAGCACCTTCTCAGGTCACAATGGAAGAAAAATAAATATCAATACCAACAAAGTTCCCCCAAATCCCACAAAAACATGGACACTAAATAGCATGATGCTGAACAACTCCTGGTTCAACATGAAAATCAAAACACAAATTAAAGATTCCTGGAAACAAATGAAAAAAAGAAGCACCTTACCAAAATCTCTGGGATGCCATGAAAGCAGTACTAAGAGAGGAATTCAAATCCCTACAAACACACATGAAGAAAATAGAAGCCGGGCTCGGTGGCTCAGCCTGTAATCCCGAGCCTTGGGAGGCTGAGGTGAGTGGATTGCCTGAGCCCACGGGTTTGAGACCCGCCTGGGCAGGTGAAGCCTCATCTCTACAATAAATCAAAAAAAAAAAAAATTAACCAGGCGTGGTAGTGCACGCCTGTAGTTCCGGCTACTCAGAAGGCTGAGGCAGAAGGATCCCCGGAGCCCAGCAGGTCGAGGCTGCGGTGGCCGGAAGCGGCCACTGCACTCCGGTCTGGGCGACGGAGTGAGATGCCAACTCAAAAAAAAAAAAAAAAAAAAAGAAAGATTACAAGTTGACAGCCTAACAAATCATCCAAGGAAGCTGGAAAAGCAAGATCACCAAAACCTTAACTTCAGCAGAAAAATCCAGAAAACAAACACAAAAATCCAAATATGGGACATAGAAGACAAAAATATAATAGAAAAAAATAATTGAAACAAAAAATTGTTTCTTTGAAAGGACAAACAAGATTAATGGATCCCTAGCTAGACTGACCAAGAAAAAGAGAGAAAAAGCTTAAATAAACACAATCAGAAATGCAAAAGATCAAGTCACAACTGACTCCAAAGAAATACAAAAGATTATCAGAGATTACTATGTCCACTTGTATGGAAACAAACTTAAAAATCTAAAAAAAAAAAAAAAAAAGGAGGACTTTCTGACATCACACAGTCTTCCCAGTTTGAAACAAGATGAAATTGAGACACTAAATAGACCAATAACAATCCAGGAAGTCAACTATGTCATAAGAAAACTACCTATAAAAAAAACTCCTCGGCCGGGCTCGGTGGCTCAGCCTGTAATCCCGCGCTTTGGGAGGCCGAGGTGAGTGAATTGCCTGAGCCCGCGGGTTTGAGACCCGCCTGGGCAAGCGAGACCTCATCTCTACAATAAATCAAAAATTAGCCGGGCGTGGTAGCGCGCGCCTCTAGTTCCAGCTACTCGGAAGGCTGAGGCGGAAGGATCGCCGGAGCCCAGCAGGTCGAGGCTGCGGTGGCCGGGAGTGGCCACTGCACTCCAGTCTGGGCAACAGAGTGAGACTCCAACTCAAAAAAAAAAAAAAAATTCCTCGACCAAATCTTGTTTTCCAGCAGAATTCTACAAAATATACAAGGAGGAGCTGATACCAATCCAATGGAAAATATCCCAGGCAATAAAGAAAGATGGGACTCTCCCAAATCATTTTATGAAGCTAACATCAATTGATACCCAATTCGGGTACAGATCCAACAAAGAAAGAAAACTACATAGATGTAAAAACAAGATTCTAGCAGACCAGATCCAACAACACATCTAAAAAATCACCCACCATGACCAAGTAGGCTTCATACCTGGGATGCAGGACTGGTTCATCATCCGCAAGACAATACACATATTTAAATACACTAACAGATTTTAAAAAAAAAAACAAAAGCAAACACATGATTATATCATTAGACACAGAAAAAGTTTTCAGTAAAAACCAGCACCCTACCTTGATAAAAACCCAGAACATCTAGGCACATCTCAAAATAGTAAGAACCACCTATGAGAAACCTACTGCTAACATGCTGTTAAATAGACAGAAATTGGAAACATTTTGCCTGAAAAACAGAACAAGACAAGGCTGCCCACTTTCACCCCACCTGTTCAGCATAGTTTTGGAAGTCCTAGCCAGAGCAATCAGACAAGAGAAGGAAATCAAGGGTTTCTAAACAGGAAAAGAGAAAGTTATCCCTCTTTGCAGACAACATGATCCTATACCTTGAAAACCCAAGAGAATCTGTCAAAAACCTCCTTGCACAGACAAAGGACTTTGGCAAAGTCTCAGGGTATAAAATAAATGTGTGAAAGACAGTTGCATTCCTAAACACCATCAACAAACAAACAGAAACCCAGATAGAAAACACAGTCTCATTCACCATAGTTACACACACAAAAAATGAAATACCTTGGCAGCTTCCTAACCAGAGAAGTGAAAGACCTTTACAATGAAAACTACAAAACACTGCTCAAAGAAATCAAAGATGACACAAACAAATGGAAAAATATTCCATGCTCATGAACTGGAAGAATCAATACTGTTAATATTTCCATCCTGTCCAAGGCTATCTACAGACTTAATGCAATACTCATTAAATTATCAGCATCTTTCTTCTCAGACCTGGAAATGACAATACAGGAATTCATATGGAAACATAAACAACCACAAATAGTCAAAACAATCCCCAGCATTAAAAAAAAACAAAGGAGGAGGTATCATACTCCCAGACTTTAAACTCTATTATAAAGCTAAAATAATTAAAACAGCCTGTTATTGGTACAAGAAAGGCATATAGACCAATGGAACAGGATAGATATTCCAGAAGCAAAACCTCAATTTCTCAACCAACTCATCTTTGATAAAGCCTCCATCAACAACTAATAGGGAAAGGAGAACCTATTTGTAAACGGTACTGGGAAACCTGGCTAATCACATGCAGAAGATTAAAACAAGACCCCTACCTATCACCATACACAAAAATCAACTCTAAATGAATCATAGAACTAAATTTAAAACCTCAAATGATAAGAACCTTATAAAATGCAGGAGACACCCTTATGGAAAATGGAACTGGCAACCAATTACTGATCAACATCCCAAATGCCCATCCCATAAGAGATAAGATAGACAAGTGGGACCTCATCAAAGTGACAAGCTTCTGCAAAGTCAAAGAAACCCTCAAGAGAGTGGGGAGACAGCCCGCAGAATGGGAAAAAATATTTGCCAACTGTATATCTGAAAAGCCTAACATCCAGGATCCTCAAGGAACTCAAATGTGCCAAAAAGAAAAAAAAAAAAAACATACAAACATCCCTATTGCAAAGTTGACAAAAATATGAAGAGAAACGTCTCAAAAGTAGACATACGAGCAGCCAAAAGATACATGAAAAAATAATCCCACTAATCATCAAAGAAATGCAAATTAAAACAACACTGAGATACAATCTAACTCCAGTAGTGATGGCCGTCATCAATAACACAAAAATCAACAAATGCTGGAGAGGATGTGGGGAAAAGGCAAAACTTCTACATTGTTGTTGGGAGTGTAAACCAGTCCGATTTCTGTGGAAAACAATTTGACTATTTCTAAAAGATCTAAAAATCCACCTTCCATATGACCCTGCAATTTCCCCTCTGGGAATATACCCAGAGGAACTCAAATCACTCTATGAAAAAGATATCTGCACAAGTATGTTTATTGGAGCATTATTCATAACAGCAAAAATATGGAACCAACCATGTTGCCCATTGAAAGAGGATTGGATTTTTTAAAATGTGGTACATATACATGGATGGGATATTATATAGTCATAAAGAAGGACAAAATTATGAACTTCACAGCAACATGAATGGACTTAGAGTCTATAATACTGAGTGATCTATAAGAAGAAAGAACTGAGTACCACATGTTCTCATTCATAAGCAAACCTTGAACAATTATCACAACAATTTAAGAAAGGGGTTGGCAGTCTGAGAAACTGCCTGGGGAGTGGGGGCACACCTCATCAACAAGTACCTGCATAATGACCATTTGTATACCTAACCCTGAATTGTACTCCACATCTGTGAAATAAAAGACAAAATTTAATTTAAACAATATGGTGCATTTACATGATGGAGTACTACGCAGACATAAAAAAAGGACAAAATTATGGACTTTGCAGTAACTTGGATAGATTTAAAGTTCATCATACTCAGTGATCAATCACAGAAACAAAGAACTGAACACCCCATGTTCTCACTTATAAATGAGTCCTGAACATTTATCGCAATACTATGAGAGAGATTGGCAGTAGCGAGATACTGCCAGAGGAGGAGGGGCATGTGACATCACTTAGGGTTCATTAGCCTGGGCCAGGGGATGTAGGAACCAGTTAGGGACCCAAACTCCATCTGCACATAAACTACTTATGTACATAATCCTGACTTGTACCCCACATCTTTACAATAAAAAATAAATAAATTTTAAAAAAGAAAAAAATTCTGAAACCACTATTCATGTATCCTGGAATTGAGTAATTCAGTAAATGGATGGCATATGATGGGAGACGTATTTCTCACTGTTGCAGTGGGATTTTACGGAAAAGGAGAAGGAATAGGCTACAATAGTCTATTTGGTAATAGTTTTGAATTGTGAATGTCAATATGAGCTGATGTCTAGCTTACTATAGGTACATATAAGTACATATAGATATTTTAATAAATATGTCTATATACCTATGAATATATATCTTTGCTCTCTCAGCTGAGAAGTCTTAGAAGCAGTGACATTACAATAAAAATGACCATTCCTAGCACCCAAATTCTGGTTTTTAATAAAAGGAATAAGGACTCCTTGGAGAAATGGTTAAAATTGAAATATATAAAGTGATTTTTTAGCATCATAATATAAGAGAGAGATAAAAGATAGTGAAAGAGAGAGAGAAGAAAAAATTCTCATAATTGTAAATGTATATTAAATAACACAAAAGACAAATTGATAAGTTATTAATGGCCAAAGCTGGAACAATTTGAGAAATAACATAATTAAATTATATTTGCATTATAATACAAACTATAAAACAATCCATGAGTCCATATAGATATAAATAAACAAGTAAATAAATAAATGGAACACAAGAGACAAATCTCCTATCTTGAAAAAATACAAATAATTTATGTATATACTATGCCCTTGAAGTGGTAGAGCAGAATTCTCTACTCCTTAACGATAGACCTTAACCTAGGGAATTCAAGGTGAGGGGTTGATTTAGTTTGTGGGTCACTCTTCAAATCTCTCACAATCCTTCATGTATGTGCTCTCACAATTACCAGGTCAATGGTTGTTGAGTCTTCCACAGAGTAAAAAGGTATACTAACAGGAAAAAAAAATAGTGCCTTTGCAAAGGAGAAAACTGACAAATGTTACCTCTACCAGATGATTAAAATACACATCAAGAAGAAGACATGCTAATAATATGTACTCTTGATATAATAAAAATGGCACTTTATATCTGTGATTTTCCTCCTAAACCCCCTTAAATCCAGTCTGATCACAGAAAAACATCAAACAAAACCCAACTGAGGAATATTTTACAATATACCTGACTAGTACTTCTCAAACTTGTCAAGGTCATCAAAAACACGGGTACTCTGGGCAGCCAAGAAAAGCCAAAAGAGACATGAAAAGTAAATGTTATGTGATATCCCGGATAGGACATTAGAGCACAAAAAAGTTCATTGAGTAAAAATGGATGTAAGATGCTAATAATAGGACACCAGGTGTAGGGTATATGGATTAAATCAGAATGTATTAAAGACTTACATGTAAAACCTGAAACTATGAAACTACTAGAAGAAAAAAATGGGAAAACACTTCAGGACGTTGGTCTAGGTAAAGGTCTTTTGAGTAAGACCTCAGAAGCAAAGGAAACAAAAGAAAATCTCTGTACTACATTCACAATTTTTTGTAAATTTGAAATAGTTCTAAAATTTAAAAATTTAAGATAATATCAGTAATATCCATAGTAATTTGGTTACACTAAGATCAATTATATTTTATGTCCCAAAATTGTTTTCTTTCAAGGTGGCTTCAGATGTTGGAATTTTTTTAAAACTGCAGCCTTTAATTGAGCATTTGGCTCCAAAAATATTGTTGTAGGAGTTTTCTGTAAAGCTTTTGCTTCTTTACATTTTATAATCCCAAAATTTCTCTTGGGCTAAATGGGGCTGGATATGGGGGAAATGGAAATGGACAATCTGGCACTGGGTAACTTCCTGGGATGCCTGGAGAACTTTATGGCAGACTCATCAACCATTAACCAGGTAATTGTGAGAGCACATACATGACAGATTGTGAGAGATTTGAAGAGTGACCCACAAACTAAATCAACCCCTCACCCTGAATTCCCTGGGTTAAGGTCCAAAGTCAATCAAGACTTTTAAAAGTTATATTACAACACAACGATAAATCAACATGGCTGGTAGTTGAACAAATTCGCTCATTCTACTGATGTGGAAGAGAAAACAGGAGGATTAACTCAGAGCTAAATTTAACCAAGACTGCATTTGGCCAGTGCTAAATTATAGTCTCATACACTAACTTCTCCAGGTGACCAGTTCCTTAGACCACTTTTCCATCAGTCTTTAGTCAGCACTTCAGTCAAATGCAAAACTTACAAGATAATTTTGAATTATCAGGAGCAGTACAAAACATTAAATAAAAAACCAATCAAATTTTTATAGTCCTTGTTTTCAGCATGTGTGACAAGAATGTTTCAAGAGATAGTCAATTGAATCCATTGAGATGCCCCGTAAGTAGGCTGTGCATCCATGCTAATTATGGAGCTTATCATGTTCACCAGAAAATGTGCCACTGTAACAATCGTATTTATTAAAATATGCCTTTCTCCCTCCTTTTTTTATCCTATAGCTGAATGTTTCAGAAAGAATAAATAGCTAATCCAAAATCTTGGTATAACAAAAAGCAAAAATACAGGATAATAGTGATGTTTTAGTGTTCTGAGCATAAAGACTAAACATGCTGAAGGGAAAATTTTCATTACAGTAGGATTTTACTTATGCCTTGCTGATTAATTTTCTTTGTTACACTGGTCAAGTCATTGTATTTGAACCTCAGTTTCATTATCTATACAATGGAGATACAAATCCATGTCAAAAACCTAACTTTCAGCATAAATTGATGAATATGAATAATCTTGGATAAATATACAATTTGTTTAAATGGCAATGATTCAGAATTAACTTAAAATAATTATTAACAATACAGCAACAACAAAAAGAGCAAGGAAAACTTAATTTGCCTAGAAAACTCAGTTTGTCCAAGCTTGAGCCTAGTTTCCAAGCATAGCTCCACACAACCCTTTTAGTTGCAGTGAGGGTATAGGAATGACTCTACATGCTCACTATGTCCCAGAAGAAACAACTCCTCCATACAACCAGCTGTTGATGGATTCCAAAGCCAGAATTAAAGGCATCAAACATTAGGTAAGGTAGAGGCAAATATCCATTCATTCATTCATATCACCTCTCTGTCTATGAGATAGATGCCTTGCTCTTTCTTCTGATCACATTTCTGTTCTTTCTTTAAAATTCTTCTCATGTCCTACTTTTGTTTGTTTTCCCTCTCTCTCTTTTTACCTTTTAGCCAAGCAGGTCTCATTGATTACTCCAGTTTCACTGCTCTATATGAGTCTCGACATCTCAGGCTAAAATTCTATTATTAGTAATACCATTGCTAGTTTGCTAGAAAATGGATGAAAGAAATCCCTTTTTTTCTTTATATTTCAATTACACTAAACCCACCAGGTGTTCTCATATCTCAGTGACTTTGTACATGCCTCACTTCCTGGATTAGAATATTCTTCCTCCACCTATTCATGTGGAAAGTTCTTATCTATCCCTTAAGTCTTAGTTTTGGGTTTCTATGAAAACTTCCCAGACCCATCTAAGCTAGTAACATGACTTTATATTCCTGCTTTTAGTAATAACTGTCTACTGAATGTGCCCTTAGCACAGGAAATATGTTTTTTCATCATTGTATCTTTATGCAATTCTTTGTAAAGTTCCTGCCACATAGTATGTGATCAATTTAAACATTTAATTCTTTTATTGGAGTATGATTGATATACCCCCTTTATTGGGGTATGATTGATATAAAATGTAATTTTATCAAACAAATAATATAAAATTGAAGTAACACATAGATTTTTGTTGATTATAGTTTTGTGAGGGGCCTCTGGCTTCCTCATGGCTTCCAAACAAGGAGTTTTCTACATTCAGAGTTTTCTACGTCCAGGAGTTTTCTACATCCAACTGTGCTCATCTGAAGTGTACACTTTAGTGGATCAAGATTGTACCTATATTTGTAAATAAATATATGTTTAATAAAATATGGCTTAATATTTCTTAGCTATTACCATTTATTCTTAATTCAATTGTATTCATTTTTTCAGTCATATTAAGGTATGATTGGCCAAAACAAATTTGCATATATTTATTAAGCAGTGTGTTGAGTATATGTATCCCATGGTGGTCACTGTAGGGACTGGGCGTGCAAAGATGGATAAGGTACTACTCCTGTTATTATAGGCACTATTCTACGGGTACTAATTATAGAATAGAAGTAAATTTTATATTCATCAAATACCATTCATTACCTTAAATTCTGTCTGTGTGTGTAGTTCAGAACAGAGAGAAGACTATCCTTAGAAGCAGATGATAGAATGACAGTCTGCAGAACCCAGAGACCCAGTAAAGCCAGGATGAAAAGTAGCCTGAGGTTTGCACACTAGTACATCAAGTCATCAGGTGACAGAAATTAAGTTAGGGGTAGAAAGAACAGTTTTAGCTGGTATCAGGATGAAGTTGTATGTGGAGGTTGGGTCAATAGTGAGAAAATTAGGCTGTTAGTCAGAAGACCCAAATTAAAGGAGTAAAGAAAGATGTGCAAAATGGCATTGACTGAGAATCTCATGAAAGTAAGTTTATAAATAATGGTCAAGAGATAGTATGCACTGCGTATATGTAATACATTTCAGTACACTTTTTAGGTCAAGTCTTGGGTAAAGAAGATTCCATGGGGCTTCATAATAACATCTGAATGTCCAACACTTATAGCCACCTGATCTGATTTAAAGCTACAATTCTCCCTGTCCTACTATAAATATATCCAGGCCCTCAACTTAAAATTCAGTGCAATGTAGAACTCCTGTGTAAGATTTATTCTATGCCTCCTTTCCACTGGTTACACTCTTTCCATGGTTCTTACCAACTCAAGCTCATGATATTTTAATTATATTCTCAAATTTTTCCTCTTATAATGTTTTCCCGTTCCTGACTACATTCCTCAGCATTTGTTTCTTTTCAGCATCGTAGCCATTATTCATAGCATAACACCTGTCTAAACCATCTGTTGATGCTTCCGACAAACTCTCTGTCACTTCCCTCTGTATTCTTTCTGTCTATACATAGCACTGAGTATTTGGGCCACATATTTTATCACTTGGATATAGACAGTTTATTCCAGAGGCTGTTTATTCCAAATCATCTTACATTGATTTCTATTGAATTCATGTATATTATTTTTCCTAAACAGCAGAATTTATGAGCACTGAAACTGAAGATAGAGCATCTCAACAGTCTCCCATAACAGTAAGGCTATCTGCTTATAGAATTCTTGTTGATTACAGATTGTTTTTTTAAAACAACCTCATATTCTTCCTTGCATGTGTTGATTACAGTTTCATGAGGGGCCTCTGGCTTCCAAACAATGAGTTTTCCACATCCAGAGAAAAGTAGATCCATGAGAACAATGGGCAAGGAATGCAAGTTAAACAAGGTAGATGAACCTTGAGTGAAAACAGGAAGATTTAGGATACCTGTAGAAGGACAAGTCAGCATTATATAGAGACGAATTAATACTTTGGGATTAAACTGTCTGTGAAGGATAGAAGCATGGCAGACTAAAAATAGTCATGGAGTAATTCAGAAGCTAATCAGGCTCTGTCACAGATAAAATTAATAAGTAAAAAAAGTTTTAACAAGACATTAGCCATCTGAACAGCCCAGAAGTCCTAAGGAGGGAGGCAACAGTATTATGGCTGCAGAATTAACATCACTATTATTCGGTCGGAGATGATTAACAGGACACGGCCCCAAAGGGAGCAAGGTGAGCCTTCATAGAACAGCACTATGTCAGGAGATGATGGTCTCAAATTGGATAGCAAAGGTGAACTGTCTGTCAGGAGGGACATCAGGCCCAAGGACACAAAAATGGGGCTGGACTGGCCTGGGCAGAAATAAGAGTTAGACTGGGAAAAAAAATACAAGTAATATAAAATTGAAGTGACACATAGATTTGTGACAAACAGCCACACTTCTTAGTCCTTGCTTTCCACTCAGATCATATATGGGGAATATTAGTCCAATGTTTCTTCTGGGTCAATTCCATTCAGATTTTATGATAAGAAATGAATTGAATCTATGAAGCAGAAAACTAAAGAACTTCATAATTACTTCACTCAGGTAACTATGGGAATATTTTATATCATTTGCTATCAGGATAAATTGATTAAAGCTTCTTGAATTTAGAGTCTAGTGTCAGGTGCTATAAAAATAAAAAGAAAAATGTAAGCCTAGCTTTTCATAGGAGCTTTCAATAGAGTGGGAGAGGCATTGAGATAAGTTCAAGAAACTGCCAAATCAGTGCCTAACTAGTAGCAGCTATGCGGAATTGTGAAGGTAAAGTCTTTTGAAATATGAGTATATACTGATTTAAAATAATAAAAACATTCAAAGTGAGATGCATAGGGTGACATGAAAAAATTTTCCAGAAATGAAAATTTTGAAGTATCAAGAAAAAAATATGGTAGTACATAATTTGGAGATTTATTTTTTAAAAAGGCTAGATAATAAAAATAAAACTTTATTTGTAGTCCCAGATACTTGGGAGGCTGAGGTAGGAGGATCAGTTCTAGGCCACCCTGGGCAATGTAGCATTCTTTCATGATTTGTAAAGTTGTATATACATTATTCTATCAGAAAGTTTTTGAATCCAAGTACAGAAACCGGTTTAGAATTGGCTTAACTTAAAAATAATTTTTATACAACACAGCACCCAGAAATGGAGCCTCTTCAGACCTCATATAATCAAGACTCTCACATGGTTTCTTTGTAAACTTATCTCAGCAATGCACCATTTTCTGTACTCACTTAGTCTTCTCTCATGCGTTTTAGGTTGTTGAGGAAAGCATACACTGTAAAAGAGAAAGAATCATACTCCTCAATTATCTCTCTTAGGGAGAAGGAAATATCATCTCAAAATCATCCAGAAACATTTTTCAGAGCAGAAGTAGTTTGTTTGTTCACCTCTACAACAAAAAAATAGCTTGGAGGATAGTACTGTCTTGCTGTTCTTAGACAAACAGGAGCCCTACCCACGGAGGTCGGATGAGATCAACACCCCCTCAATCAACAGTGATAATAATGTGTTAGAAAAATTTCCTTGAACACTATTGAGTTTCTGATAGAAAACAGAAAGGGGAGAGGATGAGTGCAAGTGGGAAATTAACAGTGACCACTACTATGTTTAGAGTCAACTATCAAGATTTCATTGAAGAAGTTTCTATTTTAATTTCTTATAAGTAGAAAGAACACTGAGCTAGAGACTTTGAGATCAATCCCTCTAGCAAACTAAAGACTTGCATTATACCTGTGCCTTAAGCCTCTCATCTTTTAAACAGGAATGATTGTATTAGCAGCTAAGTCATGGGGTAGTTATAAAAGTAAAAGAGAGTAAAGTATAAGGAGTCTATTTAGGTCATGAGGCACTATTATTCCTGCCTCTTTGTGCTCCTTCATCCCTGTTTGACGTTAGGATGTCTAAAGTATTTCAGACAGTGAGGAGCTGGTACCAATTATACTTACCTGCCTTCATCCTATAATTGTCATTTTTTCTGTATCAATTTTAGGTGCCCAGCTCACTTCATTTTCATTGGGTGGTTGTTCTAGGGCAGACCCATGTTGTTTTTGGAGAACTGTAATACGCATAATATGCATGACTGATGTTGTATTCATGTAATATCTTGTATACACAGCATCTGCAGCTGTTTACATGTGTTACTCTGTCAAAGAAGCAAAAGATGGCACTGATAATGAAAAAAATACAGGCACCAAGATTTCACACATCATTCTTGCATCTTGGTAATTTCAGCATCACAAAATTTTCTGAGGGAGAACATCTGTGTGATTCTAAAGGTTCTGGTTTTCTAAACCCTGAAAAAAGAGAAAATGGTCAACCCAAAATCATCAAGCAAGCAAAACAAATTTCAAAGATATTGAGAGGACTATACAACAAATTGCTCAGTAGGGGAGGCGAATGTTCCATAAGGTGGTGTTTCTATACTCAGTTTTAACTTTCTTATTTGAAATTTGAGCATAATTATATAATTTTAAATACTTAGCTCAATGTTGTCCCCTGTCCACACTTATATAATGTTCTCAATCTCTATTTACAAGGCCATCCTTATGTACCCAAAGACATGAATGAATAAGAAAGTTATCTCCATGGTAGGGAAAAAAATGGGTGGTGTGGCTTTCTCAAAGCAATTATCTACTCTTTCTTTGGTTGTTTCAACTTTCCCTATAGCCAGTTTGGAACAAGTCGGCATTCCAAAGATACGTTTTTGGATAATTTTAGTCATTTAAAAAACTTTAATGTAATGGTCTGAATAAACATGGCTTCTCGAATTTCATATGTTAATACTCCAGTCCTCAATATGACTTGAATGTGAGGCCCTTTGGAGATAATTAGGTCATGATGGTGGAACTCTTATGAAAAGAAATGTGATAGTTATAAAATCTCTCTTGACCATGTGAGGATGCAGCAAGAAAGTGACTGCTATGTTTGAAAGCTTATTTCCCTCAAAATTCAAGTTGAAATGTACTTGCCATTGTAACAGTATTAAAAAACAGATACTTTAAGAGGTGATTAGACTATGAGGGCTCCACCCTTATATATGGGATAAGTTTGACCTACTTTTTCCTTCTTCCTTCTGCCATGTGAAGATGAAGCATTCCTCCTTTCTGAAAGATGCAACATCCAAGATGCCACCTTAGAACTGGAATTCCCAAACCTGCTGGTGCCTTAATATTGAAAATCTCAGTCTTGGGAACTGTGGTTCAATAAACTTTTGTTATTTATAAATTACCCAATCTGCAGTATTCTGTTATAGCAGCACAAAATGGAATGAAACAAGACAGTAACTCTCTGAAAACCAGAAAGTAAGTCTTCACTAGAAACCAAATCTGCTCGCACTTTGATCTTGTATTTCCCAGCTTCTAGCAAATGTGGGAAATAATTTTTTTGTTGTTTAAGCCACAGAGGTCAATGGCATTTTGGTACAGAAGCCTAAACCAACAGATACATTCACTATGTTATACTCAATTTTCAAAAAAGGGGAATATTATTCTCTATCAAATACAAATGAAGAGATAGGGTGATGATTGGACTTTGCGCAGAAGTTAGAAAGATACCATTCATAAGCCATTTATTGCTAAGGGAAAGGATTTCTCTATGTTGCAATTTCTGACTGTGGTGGGGGAAAAAAGAGATTATTTTTGTCTATTAGGATAGAGGCAACTTCTTTGCATCAATGCATTAATTGAAAATGGGAATTGTTGATAAATAGGAGTAAGGAACTACTACTAATTTAAGGCTTATTTCAGGTATTAGCAGAAAATAAAGAACAGCACCCACATGTCAAATCTTTTTGTAAGTACTAATGATATCTGTAGAAAAAAATATAATTTAGAAAAGTAAAATAAATAATTAAAAGAGCTTCTTAAGACAAAATATAAAGTGACAAAGAGTAAAAGGAGCTTTTACTTCTCAAGTGAATTTGTTTTGTATCCTGTGGGCAGAGAATGATTTAAGGAACAAAAGAAACCTCCTTATTCAAAGGAACTCTTATCAGAATAGTCTCCCTAGGAGGGATATCTAATGGATATTATAGTAATGCCCCTTTATATGTTTTGTTCCATATACACATTTGAGGTATCTCCAAATCATGTTTATAGTAAAAATTAAAGTATCCTTATGTAAAGTTTATCTTTAACTTTACTTTGAGGCTTGTAGAAATAATTCATCTACAATTGCCACCCAAACTAAGCTTTAATATGATATAAATTAATAATAAGATTAAACCAATGAGTTGAATGCCTATAGATTTACTTTATTTTTAAACAAACATGGCTAATTTAGAGCATTTGTTTACTCTACAGTTTGTAAAGCAACCCTTTGCCCTACAATTATAGTCTCTTGCTAAGAGATAACATTGAAACTATACGTAGTATTTCAGTTCCAACATGTAAAGAGGTTGGAAGTCATCATTTTTATCCTTACAATAAGAAAAGAAGCTGAACAGACCAAAAATCAATGAAAATTGAGGTTACAGAGCAAACTGCCACACCAAAACCTAGAGAGAGAAGCAAATATAGAGGTGGTTGAGATCAGCTTATCTGAATGCAAAAGCCACTGGAAACATAAACTGGCAGGGACACTTAAAAGTAACTTTAAGTAATGTCTGAAGATTGAGTGTATACTAAAATGAGAGTGAGAAATTCCTGGGGTCGCGGATATAGGAGGGTCTCAAACCACTTTTATGGTTTTAACCTACAAGTACCTTAAATAATTATCATGGTGAAACTTATCAAGATTGTCAAGCCAAGGAAAATTGTCTTTTGTCTGTGGTAGGGAAAGAGGAAAGTAACTATTCTGGACATCCAGTCAAGGTTCTCCAGAGTAGCAGAAGCAATACAGAGAAGGAAAAGAGAGAGAGAGAGGGAGGGAGAGAGAGAGAGAGAGAGAGAGAGGGAGGGGGGAGAGAGAGAGAGAGAGAGAGAGAGGAGGAGGAGGAGGAGAGGAGAGGAGAGGAGAGGAGAGGAGAGGAGAGAGAGAGAGAGACTGACTGATTGACTGACGTATTATAAGGAATCAACCTTTGTAATTATGAAGTCTGGTAAGCCCAAATCTGTAGTGGGCAAGCTCAAGACCCAGGAGAAATGATGGCACTGTTCTCGTCTAAAGGCCAACAGGGAAAGACACAAGAGGGCAAATTGTGCAGATAGATCCAAAAGCAGTCTGCTGGAGAATTCTGTTTCCTCCAAGGAGTGAGATCTTTTTGTTCTATTTATGCCTTCCACTGATTAGATGAGGCTCACCCACATAATGAAAGACAACTTGCTTACTCAGATTTCACTGATTCAAATGTTAATTTCATCTAAAAACACCTTCCAAATTGTCATAAATATAATAATCACACTTTTTAAAATATGCATACTTCCCAATAAAAATTATTTTACCAGGGTCATATCTCACAAAGATTGCAGTGCAATTCCCAATTCCAGTCCTATTGAGTCTTCCAGTATCACATTTGTAAGGATTACAGCCAAAGGACGCAGGTCTGATAAAAGACTGATTCTATCATAATTTTATAGAATGTCCCCTCCTCTCACTCGTCATCACTTTAACAAGGCTCCTTGATAAATAATTGTGGATTACAGATTATGTGGTTGCAAGGCTTAGATTTAAGTAAGATGAAGTTCTTAGGCATATCCAAAGGTGACAGGGAGAAAAAGAAACACTAAAATAATTTGAGGAGCCCAGTAGCTACAGCTACAGTTGAAATCACACACAACTTAGGTACCAGATTAACATAAAACCCTACTTAAAGTTTTCTTTAACTCAGTTCCTATTATCAGTATATAACATCGTCTTTCAACAAAAAGTTTACAAGCATCTATAGACCATCTAAAGAGACAAAGCAAGATCATAACCAATCTTAGGTATGGCAGAGACATTAGAATTATCAGACAAAGAATTTAAATTATGATGGATACATTAAGAATGTTAACTGAAAAGGAGATAACATAGAAAACAGAAGTTTAATCCAAGAAGAAAGATAAAAACTCCAAGAAAAGAAACACAAAGAAATTCTAAATTTTTTTAAAAAACTGTAAGAGCAATAAAGAATAATCTAGATGTGACATGTTTATTCATAGCCAGGAAATGACTGAGGAAATAATCAAGGACCCAGAAGATATGTCAATAAAAACTTCCTTAACTGAAATAAAAATTAAAAAAGATAATTTATTCAAGAATTGTGAGACAATTTTAAAAAGTGTAACGTGAAAATGAATAAAAAGGAGAAAGAAGCAACAAAGTAGAAAAGAAAAGAAAAAAGAAAAAATCTCCAGAATTAATACTAGAAATCAAACCATAGATTTAGGACACTTAT
Organism: Tarsius wallacei; assembly: GCA_963574415.1. Lineage (NCBI taxonomy): Eukaryota > Metazoa > Chordata > Mammalia > Primates > Tarsiidae > Tarsius > Tarsius wallacei. Next base: position 29,330 of record CAUYQG010110839.1, on the reverse strand, counting down.
AAAACATCAAGCAAGGCAAATACCAAAAATATGTATCTAGGAATGCCAGACTCAAATTCCTGAAAACCAAAGACAAAGCAAAAATTTTGAAAGAGACCAGAGGTTAAAAATCACCTACAGAGAAAAGAAGATACAATATACAGTAGACTTTTGTTAGAAATAATGCAAGCAAGAAGAAAGGGAAACAAAACATGTAAAGTATAAAAAATATATAACAACCTAGAATTTTATATCCAGGAATGTATTCTTCAAAATACGGGATAAATAAACATTTTCTCACACAAAATTTGAGGGATTTTATTGCCAGCAAAGCTACCCTATAAAAAATGTTGAGCAAAACAAAATAGAACAACAACATCAGCAATAAAAGAACAATGCTATAGGTCAAACAATTTGATCTACATTAAAAAAAAAATAGCATTAGGGGCAACATCTCCAGGTCCCCTCCCACCGTGGGAGCTTTTCTGTCTTCTCAATAAATCCTGCTTTCTCACTTAAAAAATAAATAAATAAATAAAGAAGCATTAGAGAAGAGATAAGAGAAAGTACAATAAATATTTTAATTGATAACAAAAAATATTTGTTTAAGGTAATTACAGTACCAATGTATTATCTGATTTTAATAAAAAGATAAGTGAAATAAGTGAAAAAAAGTGTTTAAGGGATTGGAATTCTCTGTTTTAAAGTACTGGAATGAGTGGTCTAGTATTATTTGAAAGTGGAAATAGATTAGTTGTAACCATATAGTGCAAACTTTAAGTCAGCTGCCAATAAAATAAATTTAAAAGAAGCACAGTTGATATACTGAGAAGGGAGAGAAAGTAGAAACATGTAAAATTTTCTGTTAAATTCAGAGAAGTCAGAAAGAAAATTTTATTTTCTTAAATGTAACAAAAAAAAGCATTTACAAACATGGTAGATATCAAAACAAATACAATAATAATCACTTTCATTGTTCATGGTCTAAATCCACCAATTAAAAAACAGATCAGAGTGAATGCCAAAATAAGGCTCAACTATATGTTGTTTACACAAATCCACTTTCTTATGAAAGCACAGATTAATATCTAAGCAACAGATAGTTACAAGAGCTATTAATTAATAGCTGCTTATGTCAGAGATAGAGGACTTTAGAACAAAGAAAATGATCCTGGATAATGATGGACAATGCAAAATGACAAAGTGGTCAGATATCTAAGAAGATATAATCAGATATCGAAGACTATATAACAATCCTTCACATGTTTACACCTAACAACAGGGCTTTAAAATACATGAAGACCCAACTGACATCACTGAAAGGAAAAATAAACAAACTCTCTAGTATAGCTAGAGATTTCTATACTTCTCTTTTGGTAATTACTAAATCAAGCAGGAGGAAAATTAATAACAATCTAGTTTACCTAAATAACACTTTAAATCAACTTGATCTAATTGACATATACAGAATACTCCATACAACAGAACATTTGTCTCAAAGTCACTTAAAATATTCACCAGCATAGGGTACACTCTGGGCCACAAAATGCACCATAATATTGAGAAGAATAGAAATTATGTGAAATATGGTATCAGACTACATGGGATTAAACTAGACATCAATAACAGAGATATAGCTAAAAAAATTCCCAAATCTTTGGAGAATGCAACACACTTCTAAATAATATTAGAAAACATTTTGAACTAAAATAAGATGAAAATGCAACTTACCAAAATTTGTATGATACAGAAAAATAATACTTAGAGAAAAATTTACAACATTAAATACACATATTAGAAAAGAATAAAGGCTTAAATTCATTATTCTAATTTCTATACTAGGGATCTAAAGAAAGAATATCAATTTAAACATAAAGTAAATTGAGGACAATTATATTTATATATATATTTTAAAAGAGCAGAAAACAGTAAAATTGAAATCAGGAAAAGAACACAGCAAATCAATGATATGAAAAGCTGATTCTTTGAAATGATCTATAAGATTGACAAACACTTAGCCAGGTTAACAAAATTTTAAAAAAGAGAAAGTTGCAAATCAGTGCTATATGAAATGAAAGACCCATTATAACTACTGATTCTATACATATTAAAAGAATAACAATAATAATAATACTAAAAATACACATGCTTGCATGTAGATATATTTATAAAAATGCTTATATCCATAAATTCCTAAACAAAAATATATTTCCTTGTTCTGTCAGATGATAAAGGCCACAAGTGACAGCACAAGCATATCTAATGTTCAGATCTCAGGTTCTAATACCGTTCTCCAGTGAAAGGGACTAGGATTCCTTGGAGAAACGGCCGATTCAAGGAATGGAGCAGTAAATATATAAGATGACTCTGAAATATCTTGTAGCACCAGAAGATAAGGAAGTACCCAAACATAAAGCAAAACACAACAAACAAACAAAAAAATCCCACAGTGACTGGCTTATATTCAAGGGACACATAAACAAACTAACAGAGCTCCCAGTGACCAAAACTGGGAAAGTTTGAACAACAAAATAAATTTTAAAATATTGAGTTATAACTTGAATTATCAAATAAATACCATGAGTTCATGTAGATCTGAAATACATATTAATAATAATAGGGAGAACAAACTTCTCTTGCAGAAAAATTCAAAATAATATATGTACACACTGCTTTGAGGAGGCAGAGCAGAAATCTCCTTAATTGTGCACAGTGTATAGTCATTCCTTCCAAAGTAGTGTACGTTAACACAGAAAAAAGAGTTACTTCACAATGGAGGAATCTGAAAAATGGCACCTCATCCAGGTGATCAAATTTTATATCAACAATAAGTCATGCTGATAGTGTACACTCTTGATCCAATGTAAAGGCATTTTAGATCTGAGGTCTTTTTCCCAATCCCATAACCCCATGAAAAAGACATCACACAACCACAATTGAGGGACATTCTACAAATACCTGACCAGTACTTCTCAAAAATGTCAAGATATCAAGAAGACAGAAAATGAACAAGAAAAACTTCTTAGAAACTCTCACAGCCAAGAGGAGACTAAGGGGATAAGACAACGAAATGTAATGTGGTATCCTGGACAGGATCCTGGGAGAAAAAAAAAAAAGACTTTTAGGAAAAAAACTAAGAAATCCTGAAAAGAATGAAACATTTTAATAATACTAATGATAATAATAATGTATCAATATTGAGTGATTAATAGTAACACATGTTTCTTACTAGTGCAATATGTTAATTATAAGGGAAAATGGGTAGCAAGTATATGGGAAGTTTTTGTACTTATTTTCTCAATTTTGGTGTAAATCTAAAAACTAAAGTCTACTAAAAAATACTGTATGTCATGTTCCCCCTCCTCCTATATTTCTCTGTAAATAAGTATACTTAACATTTCTCAAGGGATCTATGTGCGTTTTTTAATGTCCTAAAGTTTCGAAAACTTGTGAAAGATAAATGTATCAAAAAAATAGCTACCAGAGAAATAGCTAGTAAAACAGAATGTCACGAAAATCAGTTTACTGTTCACAGGTTAAGATTTGCTCCAACTAATATTGTAATTCTAAGACCAGAAAGGACCAAAAGGAAAGAAAAAAATGTCGAAGGAAATGCGTTCTTGTTACTAAAAATTTTCAGGTGATTGCAAATGAACATCTAAAGTGAAATAGAGTCTTTGCAAGAGTTTTTGTGTCATCTGTTTTGCAAATTAGTGTCATATTCATTCTCTAAACACATTTTGATTTTGAAAAACTTTCTAGAACACTTATCTACACTTAAAGCCTAAACTTTTAGTGTTATATAAAACAGACATGAATATGTTAAGACGTTTTGGGGAAAAGTATTTAATCCAATCACATTATTGCATTAGATTTGCTCTGGACAATATTTCTCAAATACACAAACAGGATCTCAGTTAATTTTGTTTGTTTGCAGCCAAGCTCAGTGGCTCAGTCCGTAATCCCGCGCTTTGGGAGAATGAGGTGAGTGGATTGCCTGAGCCCACGGGTTCGAGACCCGCCTGGGCAACTTGGTGAGACCTCATCTCTACAATAAATCAAAAAATCAGCCGGGTAAGGTAGCGCATGCCTGTAATTCTGGCTACTCGGAAGGCTGAGGCGGAAGGATCGCCGGAGCCCAGCGGGTTGAGACTGCGGTGGCCGGGAGCAGCCACTGCACTCCAATCTGGGCGACAGAGTGAGACTCCAACTCAAAAAAAAAAAAAAAAAGAAAATTTTTGTTTGTTTGCTTTAAGCTCAGAAATCAAACTGGGTTTTTAAATGTGTCCTACAAGTCCCTTTAAGAAAAAGGTCACCATTTGAGGCCTGATCCCCCAATACAGTATATTTTGGTTTTTGTTCATATCAAAAGTTGATGGACTGTGGGTATTGTCTATTTTTCTTAATTGATATATACCAGAGACTATATGACCCTTTCTAAGGACATCTCTGCAATTAATGAGAAGAGTACACAACATCTGCTGATTGCAACTCGATGTTCCCTGTTGAAAACACACGCACACACACAAACACACACACAGACAGACACACACACACACACCTCTGCTGGATTTTTGTATTTTCAGAAAAAAAAAATGTGTCATTTTACTTTCTGAAGAAGGCAAAATAAGGCAGTGATGAAATACAGGCATAAACCTACGTTTTTACTCAAGGAAGTTTAACCAATCTTAGTCCATAGCCATTCTCTGCTGTCTCTATTGTTTCATCTCTTTGTTTCTTTAAGATCTTTCAGGCTCTTAGGAAAGTGTCCACATTCATTTGTTCTTGATTAACTATCATAAGGGGAAATCCATTTGTTCTTCAGGTCTGTGGTGGTTGGACATAATAGCGTATTATGATGTTGGGCATAAAAATATAAAGATGTCCTATTGTTCGTGTTTCTTTCAGGCTTAGAGCTGCATTACAGCAAACAGCTCTCATACAAGGCAAATTCATATAGGCACCCTTAGGAAAATTTCTTCATATCTTTTTTGCTCCTGTTTTTATGTACCTGAAGTGAGTCTACTTCCAGGACACTGTATCTTATCTACAGATCTGTCTCAAGGTTATCACAACATATTCTGATTAAGGGTTTCTAGAGACATGGACTATTATTGTCGTATTCTTAAGTTAGTCCAGATCTTTCTGAGAAATCAAGCCATTGACTGGAAGCTGCATAAAAAATTATGAAATTGCCTGTCTCCTCCTCAACTTGCTATTCTCTAGCACTCAGCCTCCCCAACCACAACCAAAGCCTTTTTTCTGAACACCTTCTTGTGTGTGTTCAGTTTGCAGTCAATGATTCCACGGCTGAAGTTCAAGTCTATGGCCTTATTTATACTCAGGTACTCATCACAGTGACATTGTTGTAAAAACACAACAGGGGACATATTATAGTAATTTGGTGCATAGTTCACAAATCTTATATTGTTGTTGCATCCCTTTCTGCTGAAGGTTGGAGGTTCACTATATAATATTGCTTTGGGTGAATGAGCAAACATCCTTCGTCTTCTAAATACAGGCCTTTATGTGGAGGGAAGGTCACAGATCTATCTCAAGCTTATGAGATTTGGAAGACTTTAGTAGAAGAGGAAAATACCACATTTCTCTTATTTATGAGTGTCTTTGAACCTAAGAAGGGTCTCATTTGTATACATCTGGATAATCTATCTATATAGTTAAGGAGTTTCCAAAGCAAGGCAGGGGAATGTAACCTTGAAAATAATATAAAATAGTTCTGTTGCAAAACGTTGTAAATATTAGTTGAACACAATGAGACATTTGCTAGGGGCTGAGGAACCAGAAAATTGAAAGCATTTGAGAGAAATATCTTTTACTTTAAATTCACTTGCAGTTCCTGGTGACTGAAAGCTGCTAAAATAAAAAGAGAGAGAGAGAGAGAGAGAGAGAGAGAGAGAAAACAATGACAGCAGCAACAAAAGCCTTCATAAGTTCAATAGCCACCCACTGATTGTAAACATGAAGAGGACTTCTCCAAACACACAGGTGATGTGTAGAGGAATCCTTCTTTACTAAATCTCCTGACCTCAGGCCCCTCAAGGAACATGCTCTGAATTTCACATATGTGCAACACTTTGTAGGATTTTACTCCCATTTCTTGAAATCAAGTTTTTGTCCTAGCTGAAAGTATGTTTACTTTGCTTTTCTCCTAATCCTGATTTTCTTCAGTCAGAATCATGCCATCTTTCAGGAAAAACAGAACAAAATAAACACAAAAAAAAACACATAAAGAAATTTCCAAAACCAAAAATTGTGTCTTTCTATACAATCTGACCTCAGTAACACTTGCTACCTTTTTGTCTTCCATCTTCTCCAGGAAGCTGGGTTTTGAAGTGTTAAAAGAGCAAACATAAAGTAGTTCAAAATGACACAAGACAGAAGTCAGAGTTTGGTTTCGAAATGATTTTACAACTGCAACTGCATTTACAAAGAAACCTAGTAGAGTATACAGAAAAGATGGCGGAGTATGTTGCTCAACACATTTGGAAATTTGGAGAACTGGCCACCTTTTTTCCAAAGACATGCAATCAAAGATCATGTTTAATGGATTTGTGGGTATGTCATGCTTTGGTTGAGGCACAGAACATATGAAGACAAAAAGGGAAACAGCAGAGCTCAGAAAAATAATCTAGCACCTCAGTGTGGTCAAGAGGCATATACAAGAAAATAGACACTATCTGCATATTAATTGCTTTCTTGATTATTTGACTCCCTCACCCAGAATATAAGCTCCCTCTGTGCAGGGGAAGGTCTTTTTTTTTTTTTTTTCTTTTTTTTTGAGTTGGACTATCACGCAGTCGCCCACACTGGAGTGCAGCCACTACCTGCTATAGTCCAGCGATCCTTCCACCTCAGCCTTCCGAGTAGCCGGAATTACAGGCACGCGCCACCATGCCCGGCTGATTTTTTTATTTATTGTAGGGGTGAGGTCTCATCAAGTTGCCCAGGCGGGTCTTGAACCCGCGGGCTCAGGCAATCCACTCACCTCAGCCTCCCAAAGCGCGGGATTACAGGCTGAGCCACCGAGCCCGGCGGAAAGGTCTTTATGTTTATCAGAACAGTGCTTGAGAGACAAGGAATGCTCAAAAACATTACATTGAAGGAATAATGACAATAAACTTGAGTACCTTATCAGATCAGTGGAGATAACATTCACCTGTTATAAACTTGTGTTCCCAAAAGTTATATGTGAACTCTTGACTGCTGGTATTTAAAATGTGATAATATGGATAGAGTTTGGAGATAGATCCCTCAAAGAGATAAATAAGCTAAATGTGGTCACAAAGATAGTCCCCTAACTAAATATAACTTGTCTCCTTATAAAAACAGATTAGGACACACACGAAGAGATACCAAGAATGCTCACTACAGAGAAAAGACCACATGAAGACATGAGAGGTAGGCAGCCAACTGCAAGCCAATGAAAGAAGCCTCAGGAGAAACCAGTCTTGCTGCTACCTTGATCTCAGACTTCTAGCTCCATAACTGTGAGAAGATACATTTCTGTAGTTTAACCCACCCTGTCTGTAGTATTTTGTTTTGGCAGTCCTAGTAAAGTAATATAATCCCTAAGGTAGCTTTACCAGATAAAATATAGGTTGTCCAATTAAGTTTGAATTTTTGAAAATCAGAAAGACTATATAAATATATATTAGATATAAGGATGCCCCATACAATGTTTGGGGCATCCTTGTGATAATAATAATAATGATGATAATATGTAAATATTAAAAATAAAAATTACTGTTTATCTGAAATTCAAATGTAATTGGGTACCCTACATTTTACTTGTTAAATCTGGCAGCCTAAACCAATGAGCCATAAAGAAGGTATCACAGAGAATGTGCCGTTTTACCTGGATCTCAAAAGATTAAAAAAAAAAAAAAAAACTTTGATGGGAGTTAAAAAAAAAAAAAACGCTGAGGCCAGAGGAATCAGTATGAACAAATTCCAAGGAAATTTGTTTCCTCCACTGTGTATATACTGCAATGGCTACCAAAACCCAGGAGCAATTTAAGAATTCACAAATGACTATTTAATTAGCTATGATAAATCTAATTGCCGTCTTACTCAGCAGCTTCTAAACTTGGGAGGTTTTTTTAAAAAAATAGCAGTTCTTAGAGACTCACCCAGAATAAGGGGTCACAATGCAACTGAAAACAGTCAATCAACTCTATTTGAACATATCTCATACCTACAAACCAAACTGAGCAAGCTTAGGTCTGTTACATGGACAGTTTCTCTAGAATTGAAACTGAAACTTTGATAAACCCTCTGCTGAAGAGGATGCCATTTATAATGACTCCCTAAAAACCACCTGTATTCTACATGATATTGTATTAGAAACATCTTAACAGGTCGCATTTACATACATACATAAATGTGTGTGCTCTCTGTGTGTGTATACACATAACTAGCCATGTCCATGTTAGTGAGGTAAAGATGAATAAACAAAGCATGCATTTTTACTTACAAATTGAAAACTGTTGTTTCTTGGTGGTGGAGGAATCTCACATTTTTGTTAAGACTACATGTTATTTGCACAGAACACTATGTGATACAAATTTCATGCTATACAGTGTCTGTTCAACTACTACTTGCAGAACGTACTAAGTCTGGAAGACTATTTTACAACTTAAAATATTATATTTCAGGAGCAGTCAGTAGGTAGAAAGAAAAATGCCACTGACTTCTCTTCTTGGATGGTAAAGGAATTGGTCAACAGTAATGGATATATAAATAACTATGTATATTTTTCAGAGACTACTAGGCTGACTGAGAGAAACACTATGACTCAAAATCATAGGAGATAATTAAAGGCAGGGTTTACAAGATGAAACCAGGATGAAGAATGGAATCAAGAGGGAATTCAAGTGAGGCACAGGGTTAAAAAGAGTATACATCACACTCAGAAACATACTTAGAGGTGACACATCAGGACTATCCGAATAAGTCTGGTATCAGCACTTAGCAGTGCATTCTTGAACCACACTTTTTTTTTTGTACAGTTGGCAACTCGATCTTCTATAAGTTTATGGAGAAAATCTGTTGGATTTTATGGAAAAATTCCCTTTTTGCTGTCCTCTAGTGATAAACTACATTTACTACCTTTGAAGGAGCTCTCTAGTCCAAATTAATTCAGCTGGGGTTTCCAATCATAGCAGCATGACTGCTTGCCCATAAGAATGGGAACCAGGCAAGCCAAGAAGAATAGCCTACCTCTGTGGCCACAGATATTAACTCAGGGACAGCAAAGAATACAAGTCAATCAGACATCCCCTGGGGATTTTTTTATAGTCCCTAGAAGAAAGAAGGTGTTTTTTTTTCCCCCTTGAATAGAAAGATGTAAGGCTGTAACCCCAGAGCTGTAAATGACCATCATTCCTATCAAGTGCAGAGCCCTGAAAGATTGAAGCCAACACACAATCTTCAATGAGAAGAAGGGTATTATAATGAGTACTATAGTCTATGTCGTTCCTTCTCTCCCTCTCCCTCTCCCTCTATGTCTCTGTCTCTATCTCTCTCACTCTCTCAGACACACACACACACGCACACACAAACGCAGTTGGTGAACTATATTCAGTTGATCTTGAAGCTGACTCTCCTTCCATAGTGTGTGTATGTGTGATTTGGTTAAATGGGTCAACTAATTCTCCTTTTCACTTGAGAGAGTGTGTGTTTGATTCTGGCCTTAACAACCAAAAGAATCTTGACTCATTCCATGACTTATTTTTACCTTTTGTGGCCATAAATTTATTTGAATTTTCCCACATGCCATTCTAATTGACCTACAGTTACTACAAGGGAGAAGAAGCTTTGCATTTATCTTTGCTGTATGTCTATATTTGGAATGATTTTTCCTTGAACTTCTACCTTTAGCTCCAGCAAAAGAGACCATAACATTGCAAGAGTCAGATGAACAATGTGTATCCAATGAACTGCAGATTGTTCTTTCTGAAATATTATCATGCATGGCTGGGTCTGTCTGTTTGTGGTCTCTTATAGATTCTTAGAAAATTTCCATTTTGGATCATTGCTCAAGCTCAAGTTACTACTTTAAAATTTACTCTTCCATTCTCTCCTCTTGACCGGATTCCTTCTTGTTTTTGATACTTGTCATATGGTTCCCCACAGCAAGGCTCACCTTTACTCAAGCTATGTCTGGTTTGCTTACCTTTGAAGGACATCGTGCCTTCACATATCTTCTTTATCTAAGTTGAATATGTATCATTTTTTATCAACTGAGGAAGAGATAAATTATCTTTTAGACTTGGCCTTTTTTTATACATACAGATTAATCTGCACTTAAATTGCAAGTGAAAATTTCATGGAGGAGTAATATTTCACATGGATCATAAAAGACAGTAATCCAACAAGAATTTAAAAGTCTACCTTCTTGATTTTATTTTGCAATGATAGAAACACTTGGCAAGGAACATAGGATGGAGTGGAGGAAAATATAAATTTACTTATAACCATCCTCTCTCTTCTAAAAGATGATATGATACAATGTCTACTTTGGTCTTGACTCTTCAGGAATTTGATCCCTGACTAAAATATTGCCTTTATATTTTTAAGTTAATTTGATTTGTAAAGAATTTCAGTCTTTTGAGAATGCCATTAGGATTTCCAGGACATCTGTCTGTCAAGAAAGATAATGGCATTTTCAGTACACATTCACCAAACAGGAATATTAATCTAAGGCAGGACCTTTGGGGTTGCATGGGAACAACAGAAAGTCATGGTCTTCTGGGCATGGCAATTTAAGAGAGACGTCCATCCAGCTGCATTTAGAAGCAGATCCTCACACACAAGTCAGCAATTATCCTCTCAGCCCAGGTGACAGATGGTAGGAAAGCATTCTCCTAGGCCCAGGAGCTTGGCTTCCACATCTGTGAAGACATTTTTTTCATCAGACTTTCTTGCATATTCATCGTATGACAGACTTCAGTGTTATCGAGAGGGCTAGAGCCCTTCTGCCTCTGTCAAGTCTTGCTTTGCTCTTATTTCATGCATCTTCAATCTTCTTCCATAAGGTTCCAGTTAAATCCAATAAACAAACAGAAAAAAATGTTTTCAGACTCTTAATTTGCTCCAGAGAAATAATCCAATGCAGAAAGTCTTGTAAATTTAAATAAAACAAACAAAAAATCATTAAGAAATCAAAAACCATTTACACTTAGCTGGCCTATAGAGGAATACTCCACTTATATTGCTTTCATATTTTTATTTCTCACTAAACTCTAAGTTCCTTGAGGCCAAGGATTTTATTTCTTTTTTATGGGAGTTCTAAATAGCCTGTTAATATATGCTTTCCAGATAAATAGATGGATTGACCAATAAATGAATCCATTGCTTAAGAAAATGGTCCTGACATGCACCAGAGAGCAAAAGCTTTCATAGTTGAAAGAAATATGAACATTTTAATGGATAGTGACCCCTTGGAACCTTAAAAACAGAAGGTAACGGTGAGGGAAATTCTGTGATATTTAATCTGAAAGATTTCATTAGAGTCATAGATATCTACCAACTCAGTCCAAACATTTTCCTGGATCCCAGGTTCTGTTCTGATCCAAGACCTAGTAGTTGTATATATATATTTTTTTCTTCTCAGGGTCTTAGGTTGGCACCTTTCTTGATCCATCCCTTGGCAGGTTTCTAATCCTAGAGCATATCTCATCTTGACAGCTCTTCTATTAAGCTTCAACCTCAAAGCTTTTGTTGCTTAGTTGGAGCCCTGTTGATATTATCCAGTCAGCCTCCATATCCAAGGCTACATTCTTACCTTGATCTTATCCTAAGCCTGGCTCATGGCCATGTACCCCCAAGACTTCAGCTATAATGCTGAATTCCACAATTTATAACAATGACATATAACACAATAGGAAGAGCTACATATTTGCATACATAGCCCCCGCCACACTGTATTTCATTAATATTGTCAATTTACTTTTAAACAGTATATTAAAATTAAATAAAATTTTATTCATTAAATACACTCTTTTCACCCTAAAAAAAAACTTTAACACAGGTTTATCTATAAAATAGCATGTGAGTTTCATGTGACAATCTCAGGTTTAGTAGAAGCTTCTTCTCATCCAGATATCAAAGTGTCGTGGGACATTAGCAGTGACACATGACATCAAAAGGGCAGGCAGCTTCTCATAACCGAGGAAAATTGGGTGTGACAGATTTACAGTAGACATAATTTTTCAGCACATAGAACACTCTTGTTTTATTATTTGCATTTCCTGTTTGGTGAAATTTATAGTCATATATTTATCTTTTTCTTTTTAAAAGAAATACCTATCAATAGGAGTAAAAAGAATTATCTGAAATTTTATCCAAAAAGCACATGGATGTTTGCAGTCTAACTGCCATGATAGTTCTTCGTGATGCATTGATCAGGCACAGCCTAATAAAAATGTTGTGATTGGTTCCTAAGATTTGTCAATTTCTTCTTCCTGTAATGCTTTGCTTGGTATGTAAGAGGTTGTGATATGTAATGTCACATAATAACTTTTGTTTTACCATGACATCTGCCATGTGCCTTTTGAAGGCACTGTGATGTTTAGGCATTCAAGTTAAGTAGCTACAAATGTTAATGACTTATCCAGTATTTCAGTGGAAGGACAGATATCGTTAAGCACAGATAAGTTAGTAAATTCCCGAGTAATGTTGAATATTTCTCAACTTGCTCCACAATGAGTAACTGGCAAGTATGTTTTGACAGAGATTGTAAAAAGCATCCTGTTATTTTAAATAAATATTACAACATAAAAATAAAAACAAAATAAAAGTGTGTGCTAAGTCAAAATAATGATAGATCAAGACATGTTCATATTCATTCATGTAAACCTACATATCCCCAAATTCTCCTAGTCTGTGACAATCAATTGGCATAGCTAAAGGATGGATATCAAAGCTGTCCCCTCAACAATTCTGCTATTTTTGGGAATCCTCAGAGATATATTATGCTCAGCAACTCATTTACTTATAGTCTTCTGCTCCTTGCAGAGCTGCCTGTTGACTGTGAGAATATTCATTTCTGGATAGCATAGTTGGATCAACTGCTGGACCGCTGCTGTGCACAGACACTGTCACGCACTCTAGCTTCTCCCTTGAGGATCTGCAGAGGGGGCCCCTCTCCTCAATCCCTTGACTTTATCCATCTAGTCTTGAGTTCCAAAAAGTTCATTGTCAATAGAGTGATTCAAGTTTTTGTCTGCCTATAACTCACTTCTCTGTAAGACGTGACATGTTGTCCCAGGGACTGGACCACGAATAGAGACATAATGTCCTCTTCTGTTTCTAAATCTAACCAGAGCCTACACCTCAGGTATTCTTCTATCAATATTCTGTGTTCTTCTACTCTCCACCCTTCTTGTCATATTACTTTGGGTAGTTCAATACCTAGGCAGGAGGTTCTGGTGTGACAGGTTAGTCAAGAAGTCAGTGTGGCCATTATATGTGAATGTTTATTGAGGACCTGGCTGGTCCCAGACATGAGGAGCCCATAGTGGGGTATAAAATGTCACTGCACACAGTTCAAATCACAGAAACATAAAATTGAAGAAACACAATTTTGGTGAATATGGAAAGGATGAAGAACATTGTGCTTTGAAAGAAAGTAATAAGAGAAGTCTATCTGTATTAGACTCAAGCTCTCAGCAGAACCAAAAGCATAAGTGAGAGAGTGACCTTCATGCAGATACCTAGCTTCTTATTCCTGGGTTGGGTTGAGTAGGAGCCAGGCAAGCATGGTTTAGGCAGATGATCACCTTGAACAAATGCTAAGTAAAAAAAAAAAAAAGATCCTGTGGTTAGAATTCATGAAGAAAAGAGGAGAGTGAAAGTGATTTAGGTTAAAAAAGGAAATCATGGTCTTGAAAGACATATTCTAATTTCAGTAGAGAATCATTGAATGTACTCAACATAAGATTTACTTTAAAAGTAATAATACTCATAAAAGTTGACAGACTGATGTCAAAATTTTATTTTTACATCTCTGTGTGTGTGCATATATGTGTTTGTGCTCTCTTCTCTGATTCAGTCTTCAAGTTCCAGAAAAATTAGAGCCCTAAAGACACTACAGAATAATATAAAATAAGCACAACTTGTGAGCCCAGGCTAATCACAAGTTTTCTTAAAGAACACTTATTCATTTGATTTGTTTGCAGGCCTTTCCATTCAAACTTTGAATATGCTATTGCTATGCCCAAGCATGCCTTTAAATGTCCTAAGAGGAAGGCAACATGGACACATGTAATATCTGGTCTTGTGAATCATTTGTGCTTGAGGAATAAGAAGCTAGCAAAGTGATCAGATTAATTGTTCCAGGAAAGTCTCAATAATTCCATCTATAACGAATTGCTTGAGTAGGGACACTGCATAGCTGTCTGATTAATATTAGTGTCAAAATTCAACTTAACTCTCAGTTTCTGGAATATACATTGTCAACCACTAGACTGCATGAGGACTGTCTTAATCTGGCGTGTCAAAGCTAGCTGCACATTTACTCTGAAAAGGTCACATGCTTTGGGGGATCCTGCCCCTCTAAAAATCTGATTGCCAATACGAGATGCCAGCCCTGATATTCTCAGTCCTCCAGTGACTTTACCTCTAACATCAGTGTCCTATTTTTTTGATTCTGTAAAATTCTAAGCAAAGGATATCATCCATATCCTGAATTGTAATTTTTTAAATTAAAACGTACTTATTCCTTAATGTTATGGCATAAATCTGACTACATAGTAGTCATTAGCATTTATTAACATGTTTTTAAAAGAAAGCTAATCTTGAGTCAAGATATAAAGAAATGCAAATACCTAGGTACAATATAGTGTTTTCTCATTAAACTTCAACTGGTTCTAATAACTTTTTAATTTAACCTTGATTTTCTTTCCAATACAAAGGAGAAAAAAATACCTTCGACTACTTTTTCATGAGGACAATTATTCAGGATCTCATAGTACATGCTGCTGTAAGAAGAACATGAAGAGAGTTAAATAGGCACTCGCACTGACCTTGAGTAGTTTATGATCTAAGTAGAACATTATGATGCAGAAATATATCTTCAGGGAACGCATTAGAGACCTTACATTACTTATGTGTTTAAATTATGTGGAAGCAAAAAGGTAATGGAATTTAATTCAGTGATGAAGAAGGGGAGAACTTCAAGTTTGAGGGAAAGTGTCAAAGATTAGCTATGAGCTTGAGAAGATTGAAGGGTAAACAGTTTTAGAAGTGTCTTTTTAAAAGGAAGAGAGTTTCAGTGAATTGAGACTAGAATTACCTTATAAATAGCCTTGGTGATAAATATGAGATTTATAAAGTATGTTATTCATTAATACATTTGCCTAGAAAACATATTATGTTGAATAAGAAAGTATACATATCCTAGGTGTCAACAGAAAAGAAATAACAAACTAGAACTATATGAATTTGGGTTGGCTACGAAAAGATTTACTAAAGAAACCAGGCTTGGACCAGATGTTAGAGGATATACAGAGCATGGGTCAATGTGGAAAAACAGGGAAAAACCATTCCCCTAGATAATATAAGAGCAGATATATTGGAGGAGATTTACTGGAATAAATAATCATGGACCTGGAGATTGAGAGCTGTTCATGCTACAAAACAAGTCTGCATCACTGTCTCATTTTAAAGTGAAAAATCTGTAAAGAAGGATTTAAGCATGTTATCTGGCCACTTCCTTTTTATGGTCTGAAAGTTACTCTTACAGTTAGACCTCACTGTCTTTTACATTTTTCCTTTCCCCAGTGTTCCTCCTCCCTTATG
Organism: Tarsius wallacei; assembly: GCA_963574415.1. Lineage (NCBI taxonomy): Eukaryota > Metazoa > Chordata > Mammalia > Primates > Tarsiidae > Tarsius > Tarsius wallacei. The sequence continues at coordinate 13,529 of CAUYQG010110839.1, read as the reverse complement.
TAGAATCTTCTTCAAGTTCCATGTGACACTCCATGTTCGGAATTCTGAATAGCAGCAGAACACACCCTGCCTAATATCTTGTTTCCAAACACTGCCACATGCAGACTCAACCAGGAAAATCATCAACTAATATTTTTTTCAAGTTTGTCAAAACCAGGTTGGGTAAAAGGACTAAGCTTAAATACACATCTTCTTAACAACTGATTTGGTTCTATTCAACGAAGGATACCTTGTGTCTTGTACCTGGAATTCCTACCACCTATGCAGATCATCCAAACCTAAAGAACAAACCAACATTCAACTGTAATGTCTTGTTTCACATTTTTCTTTCAAAGCTCACTTCAACCTTTTCTCCTGTATAACACCTTCACTGAATATTTTATCTAACAACTATAAATTCCTCCTCTAAATTCCTGAGTTTATGCTGGTCAAAATCTTACATTATATTCTGCTTAACAAACAAGTCACACAGACCTTTAGCAAGGTATCCAAACCCTAATCATCGGTATTTCTTCCTTAACTGTGGCATACATAAAGAGAGTGACCACTTTGCATATTATTAATGATCAGTTAGACACATTCATATTTATAAACTCTGCACTCAGTTTTTAGTATTTGGAATCCTCTTCACATAGGTCCTGAGCCACATGGATGCTATGGATTAAATGCTGTTCGTGTCATTCCTCCAATACACCACCATTTTGGAAAATGGCACACAACTTTTGTCTTGTAGAATGAGGCCAATAATTTTTGCTCCTTCTTGACTCTTTCACTGATTTCAGGAAAAATGCAAACTAAAAAAAAAAAAAAAAAAAAAAACCCAACAAACTTCTTTGAACTGCCTGAAAGAAAAATCCCATTTAAATCCTTTGTATTATTAACCAAACTCCAAATCTGAAAGGCTTAGTTTTTCTTTGAAACCTCAAATCCACCAAGTTCTTGGGCAGTTTGGGCTTGACAAATCATATTCTCATGCATCTCATTCTCAGCTGCTCCTGATCCTGCTGAGGCTGTGGGGAGTATGCAAGGAGCAGGCTTGAGGAAGAAGATGGGATGGGTGTGTGGAGGGAAGTTCAAATCCCTCAAATAGACAAGTGCTTCAAGTTTCACCAAAAACAGAGGTGGATGGTTGAAAAGAAAAAAAGAATTAATGTAATCTACCAATAGTAAAACTATTATTAATACTTGGTCAACTTCCCCTCACTTGGGACTGTTTTGTCTATAAAGCATTTTTTTTTTTTAGAAAATGGGGTCCTTGGCCGGGCTTGGTGGCTCAGCCTGTAATCCCAGTACTTTGGGAGGCTGAGGCGAATGGATTGGCTGAGCCAGCAGGTTCGAGACCAGTCTGGGTAACTTGGTGAGACCTCATCTCTAAAATAAATAAATACATAAACAAACAAATAAATAAGTAAATAAATAAATAAAAAGCTGGGCATGGTAGCATGCACCTGTAGTTCCGACTACTTAGAAGGCTGAAGTGGAAGGATTGCCGGAGCCCAGCAGGTCAACGCTGGGGTGGTCGTGACTATGCCACGGCACTCCAACCCGGATAACAGAGTGAAACTCTAACTTAAAAAAAAAAAGAAAGAAAATGGGGCCCAAAATCTAAATGTTGCATTTGTAGTTCTCTTTCCAAAACTGACAACCAATAACTCTGTTCTAATGTAAGGTTATAATACATAGAAATTATTTATACCTGCCGGGCTCTGGTGGCTCAGCCTGTAAACCCAGCGCTTTGGGAGGCCTAGGTGAGTGGATTGCTGGAGCCCGTGGGTTTGAGACCCGCCTGGGCAACTTGGCGAGACCTCATCTCTACAATAAATCAAAAATTAGCCAGGCGTGGTAGCATGCGCCTGTAGTTTCAGCTGCTTGGAAGGATGAGGCAGAAGGATCGCCGGAGCACAGCAGATCGAGGCTGTGGTGGCCCGGAGCAGCAACTGCACTCCAGTCTGGGTGACAGAGTGAGACTCCAACTCACAAAAAAAAAAAAAAAAGAAAAATTATTTATACCTAATTGAAGAAGTTGAATAAAAGCATAAATAGAAATGCAAAATTCCTTGAAAAATTACAAAATAAAGTTGTATTAACTTATCTGTAAAATGATCATTATTGCTGCTTCCAAAGCTTAAATTAAATTTCATAATTTTAAGTATTGGTTTATATTATGGTATTAGTTTTCTCTTTCTCTCATATCTTCTGGGAGCATTCAAGGTAAGCGAAAGTGCAGTTTACTAAAAGAAAAAAAAAGAACAATTGTGCCCCTTTTCCCCTTCAGCCCATAGAGACATAAACAGAGTCACTCTGAAGGTTTACTTATGACAAGAGAAAAGACATAAAAGTTTGATGACAAAGTCATTTGGAGAAATTAACTTTGGTTAATTTATCTGACCTTGCTTTAAGAGGTGCAGCTGTGCTGAGTCTACAGACAGCTGCAGCCAAGCAGCGTCTTGACTAGTGACTCTAATAAATGCAAGTGGTTTGCTCTGACTGTATTTTCTCTCCTACATCAAATTGTGCTCCTCCTTTTCCTACCTTTTGTTTCATTACTGTACAGTTCTGCTATTTTCCTAAAGATATAATTTATCTTTCTTACTAACAGAAAAATTAAGTTCAATCATAGATTTTCCACCCATTGAAAATATAACATTGACCAATCTAGGTGTCCTGCCCTGGTGTGCTGGAGGGACTACTTTAAATAATTGTGACATTGTGATTTACGGTAAGATATCAAATGCATTATATGTATAGAGTTAAAATTCCCATTTTCTAACACACAGTTCCTAAAACCTTTAGGATTTCTGAAATTGTAAGAGTGTAAGAGTATCATTCGTATGCTAATGAGATAACTGGTGACTGAGGACCCCTAGATAACTTTAGGATGAAGGCTGGCCACCGAAAGAAACCAACACATGATTATAGGGTTAAAACTCTCAGTCCTATCCCCAATCTCTGGATGGAAGAGTGGGGCTAAATGTTAAGTTGATCACTCTTAACCAATGATTTAATCAAACATGTCTAAGTAATGAAGTCTCCATAAAAGTCCAAAGGACTGAATTCAGGAAATATCTGAAAAGCTGAACAACTAAATGTGGTGTGCTCAGAAAGTGCATTGTAGCTCTGATCCCCTACCACAAACACACACATTGCTCTATGTATCTCTTCATCTGATTGCTTGCCTGGATTCATTGTAATAAACCAGTGATTATAAGTTTCTTTGGGCCAGGTGCAGTGACTCAAGTCTGTAATTACAGCAGTTTGGGAGACCAAAGCAAGAGGATTTCCTGAGCCCAGGGGTTTGAGGCCAACCTGGGCAACTTGGTGAGATCTCATCTGTACAATAAAATCACAAAATACTCACCGGGCATAGCGGCATGCATTTGTAGTTCCAGCTACTTGGAAGGCTGAGGTGAAAAGATTGCCAGAGCCCAGTAGGTTGATGCTGGGGTGGCCGTGAGCATGCCATTGCTCTCCAGCCTTGATGACAGGGTGAGACTCCAACTCAAAAAAAAAAAAAGAAAGAAAGAAAGAAAAGAAAAGAAAAATATTAAGTGTTTCTTTGAGTTCTGTGAACCACTCTAGCAAGTTAGTCAAACCCCAAAAAGCGGTCATGTTGGCAAGCTTAATTTATACTCAGTTGGTCAGAAGCACAAGTCAAAACCTGGGGCTTGCGACTGGCATCTGAAGTGGATGGGAGCAGTCTTGTGTGATTGAACGTTTGACCTGTGGGATCTGATGTTATCTCCTTGTAGACAATGTCAGAAGATAATTTAGTTATGAGACACACCCAACTGGTGTCCAATAAAGAATTGCTTGGTGTGTGTGTAAACTCTCCCCCAAGCTTCTGGTGCTGGACATGATTGTGATGAGTGATGTGTGAGAATGTAAAACACACACACATACATGCATGCACATCTTTTTCCTCCATAACTCAGAATTGGTGTCAGAAGTGAGATACTATTTTAAAAATAGGAAAAAAGTGTTTTTTTTCCTCTCACTCACCACTCAAAACAATACTTCTAATACTAGATGAGTGTTTTTTACATACACCAAGTAATTTTCTAGCAGACACCAGTTGAATGTCCTGAATATTCTGACATTTCCCACTAGGAGACAGCATCAGATCCCACAGGTTAAGGGCTTAGTCCCAAAAGACTGCCTCTCCACTTCAGATGTCAGTCACAAGCCCCAGATTTTGATCTGTGCTTCTGACCAACTGGGTAAAAAGAGAGGTTCACACATGCTCCCCTCTTGGGTTCATTTATTTTACTAGAGTGGCTTCCAAAACTCAGAGAAACACATTTACTGGTTTATTACAAAGGATATTTCAAAAGATGCAGATGAAGATCCAAATGATGAGATGCATAGAGCAAAGAATGGGAGAAAGGGCACAGAACTTCCACACCCAACCTGGGCATGCTACCCTCCAGGCACTTTCACATTTTCAGAAATTAAGAAGCATCCAGCACCCAGTTTCTTTGAGCTCTTATGAAGGCTTCATTACTTAGGCATGATTGAGTAAATTATTGGCCAGTGGTGATCAACTAAACATTCACTCCCTTCCTCAAAGATTGAAAGAAGGGCAGATAGTCTTAACCCGCTTATTAGCCATCAACCATCTTATTAGCATACAACTGACACTCTTACCATTCTGGAAGTTTCAAGGGTTTTAGAAGCTATGTGCCATGACTCAGGAACAGAGACAAAATATATGTTTGGTATATTATAATATCACAAGAGTAAATATTACAATATTAAAAATAAAATGACCTTTTGGTATATAGCATAGTACTCTAGCAAGAATTATGATGTCATGATGCTGAGCGAGGCCCATATTGGCCTTATCCTTAAGCTACCAAATTCTGTAAAAAGTAAGTTTTTCTCCAACTACAGTCACACTCTATTTTTATAATTATTGTATCTCTTTTTGTTGACATTTCAGATTATTATCATTCAATTGTTCATTCAGAATACTTCACTGAGTAGCAATTCTATGCTATATACTAGGAAAGACCCTAGAAGTACAATGCTGTTCAAAAATAACCTAACTCTATGGTGCTTACAGTTAAATGGAGAAGAAAAAAACTTATTCACACAAATTATATCTGAATTTGTTGCTTAAAAAAACATGATGCAATTAAAATTTTACATTTCATCACTGCATAATGTGTTTTACATTAGAAAGTGGTAACTGAACTGAGATCTAATAGGAAGAGTTAAGTGATACTTGTGGAATCTAGATGAAGGTGAAGAGAAACAGAAGGTATTCCAGACAGAGTAGGATTGCCAGATTTAGCAAATAAAAATATAGAATGCACTTCTACTTTTTTGAAAGTGAAATGGCATGCTTTTTTTTTTCTTAATCTTCCTGCTGTTTAGGACTAAAAATCCTAGTCATCACATATGAAACAAACGAAACAAATTTGAAAGAACTTGAAAACTCTGAAAGGTGGAGAGACAAAAAAAGGACAACAAAAAATTAAAAGAACGGCATGGAACTTAGTTCCTTGGTTTTTCTTTTAATCTCATACATCAAAAACTAGGAGATGAAGAAGTTGCCACTCTGAAAATGCTAAGATGGACAGACAAAAACAAAACCAAAAATAATAAAAAACCAAAAGCAATAAAAACCTTCTTTATGTAACCAGTGAACCAGGAGAATGGCTGACTAGGAAGACAGAACATTTTTAGAAAATAACTGCTCTACTAGACAAGCCTCATAGAAAAATATGTATACCATTCCCACTCATGCCAATCAGAAAAGGTTGAAAAAGGAGTTTGAACATTGATTTGATATTCAATTTCATGAGGTTTTAATAAGGTGCTTTAGTATTTCTTCCAAGATGGTGTCAGGCAGGGCCAAATAAGAATCTGGGATGTCCATTCTTGCTGGCTACTAAAGCCACACTCTTTGTCATATAGTTCCATAACATCAATGGAGATAACAAGAAAAGCCTGGTCCTCCACATTCATCCAGCAACAGTACAATGCGCCTCCATCTCCCGACTGAAGTAGTAACAGATGAAACTTGGTGGAAAGCCAAGACATTCATCATTACTCAACCATAACAAGACTTCCTTTCATGGAGGTGTCAGTGGAGACCACAGCACAGATTTCCTTCCCCACCTAGCAGAAATAAGGAGCACCCCCCACCATTATACACATTTTGGATGGAAATGAATAGACTGGAAACGTACACTTTCTGCATCAGACAGTAATTAGGTGGCAACTTTGCCTCCCTTGCTGAAACATTATTGCAAGAAGCTAGCTAAAACAAAAAGTTTAAATCAAATACAAAGCCTCAGAATAAAAATTTTCCAGTTTCATTTCAAGACTAAGTCATAGTAACAAGGAGAATCTCAAACTGAATTTTAAAAGAAATAGATAGAAGTAGATAGAAATACTGAGAAGACAGAAAGACAAGAGTTACCTAACAAAAATTTAAAAGCAGCTATGATAAAATAGTGCTTTAAAGATGAGTTAAAAACACACTTGACATAAATAAAAAATTAGAATACCTTAGTAAAAAAGATCTCATTAAAGAAATAGAAAGCACAAAGGAGAATCAAATAAAAATTTTAAATATAGACTTAACAGCAGAATGGGAGGAAGAGAAAAAAAATCAATGAACTAGAAAAAAGAAGGGAAATTACTCAATGTGAACAAAAAAGAAACCATGCCAAGACATATCACAATTAAACTTTTGAAAACTATAAACCAATACAAGTCTTGATAGTATCCAGATAAAAATGACATTTTACTTACAGAGTAATAACAATTGAAATGTCAGTGCCTTTTTTAAAATCAGAAATCATAAGGAAAAGAAATAGCTGTCAAAATCAGAATTTTAAACATAGAAAACTATTCTGCAGAAATGAAGGTTTCAAGATATTCTCAGGTTAAAGAAAACTAAGAGAATTTATTGCCAACAGACATAGCACAAAATATGTATACATGAAATTCTAAAGCAAAAAGAAAACTATTAAAAAAGAAACAATAGAACATATCTATAGATGAAAGACCATTTTAAGGAAACATATGGGTAAGTGCAATAGGCATTCTTTCCCTTTTTGAGTTTTCTAAAATATGTCTAATAGTTGGAACAAATTTTATAACACTGTATGATGGGATTCTAAATATATGTGGAGAAAAGATTTAAGATAATTTTATGATAAGCAGTGAAGCATAAAGGGATGTAAAGCAGGGTAATGTTTTATGGTTTATCAAACCAACACTATGATAAGTTGTGTTTATACAATGCAATGCCTAAAGTAAACACTAACCCTGCAACACAAAGAGACATACTAAAAAAGTAGAAGTTAAAAATAATTTCAAGTAGCATGAAAAATAAAAAGTCAGAAAAAAGAAAGCAATGAAACAAAAAAACAGAGAGAACAAAAGGATAGCAAAAAAATAGAATCTCATACATGAGCCTTAAAATAGCAAAACTATATTAAATGGAAATGTAATAAATACACTAATTAAAAGGTTGAGATTGGCAGAATAAATTTAAAAATATATGGCCCAATTATCACCTTAACAAAAATCACCTTAAATATAATTATACAGGTGGGTTGAAAGTAAAGTGATGGGCAAATATATAATACAAAAATCTCACTCAAATGATAACAAAAGTGGATATTTTTATATCAGATAAAGTAGATTTCAGAGCAATGAATATTATCCAGAAACAAATGAACATTATAAAATAATAAGTTCACTCTACTAGTAAAGTATAGCAATTCTAAATTTGTATTCAGCAAACAACACAGCTGCCAAATATGTGAGACAAAAATTGATAAAATTCAAAACACTAGTTATACAAATTCAAAATTATATTTGGAGATATTGATATCATTCTCTAAACAATTGATAAAACAATTAGACAAAAATTAGCAAGAATATAAAAGAACTCAAAAGTACTATCAAACACATGGACAATTTGATATTTATACTCAACAATAGCAGAATATACACTCTTTTTCAATGACTATTAAATATATACTAAGGTAAACCATATCTTGAGTCATAAAATAAACCTGAAAAAATGTAAAACAATTGAAATGTGGTTCTCTGACTACAATGGGATCAAAATAGAAATTAATAAGAGAAAGGTAACTGAAAACTTTATTTGACAACTAAATAGCTATTAATCCAAAGAGGAAATCTCAAGAGAAGTGAAAATATAAACCAAAATAATACAAAATAAAAATATCACATCAGAATTTGTGAGACACCACTAGAGTATTTGTGAAAATACAAGTCATATCACCAAATGTGTATAATATAAAAAAGAAAAACTATCAAGACAATTTTAAGATCTCATCTCAAAAATCTAGAATAAGAAGAGTAAAATAAACATAAGCATACAAAGTAATGAAATACGATTTGGCCTTAAGATGGCCACCATGGAGCAGCAAACCAACACCTTTCTTGCCTAGCAAGATGGAGAGTAGGGAACAGTTGTCAATTGACTAAGAGCACTTATTGATGAGCAATAAACCTAGCACCCATGGGAGATCTCTTTGAGCACACAAAGACCAGAAAACAATGGCAGATGCAAGACTCTGGCTCCTCACTCTTTACCTTGTTTCAGACTCAAAGTCAGAGTCAGTCCTTGGGGAAAGAGGAGTGAGTGATTCAAAGACGTTTTGAGTCAGTTCATCCCCTCCCACCCCCATATTGGTCCCATACAGGGGGATCCTTGGTGGAGACACAGCAGGGAGTAACCAGACCCCAAATGAAATGGGAAATGGACTTGCTCTAACACTGTTGATGCCTTGGTGGCCTCTTCCCAAGAAGGAAGAGAGCCCCATGCAGAGTGAATCTGGCTGGCATGTCTACTACTGGCAGCGAGTGGAGCAGCAAACTGGTGCCTCTTGTGTTTAGGAGAACAAAGAGTAGGGGCCCAGCTGCCAATACACCCTGCACCCAGCAGGGACTCTTTATACACACAGAGACTAGAAAGTAATGGCAGGTGTGGGACTCCAGGTATCCCACCCACTCTCCCTGTTCCAAACTCTGGGAAAGTGAAGAAAGAAAAAGGTGAGCAATCCTAAGATGTTTCAAGTCAGTTCACCACCTCCCACCCACAGAAAAGTCACTGGTCCCAAATGAGAGGAATTTTGGTCAGGACACAACAGAGAGCAACTGGAGTACAAGAAAATGGGAAATGAATTCGCCTGCTGGCCACCATTGTCTTGGGGACCTCTTCTCAAGCAGGAAGAGAGCTACATGCAGAACAAATTTGTCTGGCATGCTTGCTGCTGGCAGCTACTGAAGAAGCAACTGAGTGTCACAAATGGGGCAGGGAGTAGAGGCCCAGGTGCTGATATAACCTGCACCTAGCAGGGAACTCTTTTACACAGAGAGACCAGAAAGCAATGACAGGGCAGGATTTTGGGTATCCCACCCCCAACCCTGTGTCAGGCTATGATAGTATCAGAAGTTCTACTGGAGCTGAAAACTGGTTTGACTAGTTTAGCAGATACAGAGAAAAGTCACGATTATGGTATCCAACTACAGGATAGAGCAAGCAGCAGAAGTTAATGCTTCACCCTCTCTCACTGGGTGACAGATTATAGGGAAAGAAAAGAGATTCATCACAAATGTGAAAAAATCAACAGAAAAACATGGGTAACCCCCAGAGTCATAAAGTGATAGCACCTGAATAAACAGCAATCAGAATACAAACAATGGAAACCTCCCTGAAAGACTTGCCTCAGAAGGCAGCTTCAGAAAACAAAGATTGGATGGCAAAAATGAACAAGAATAAAGAGAAACAAGAAGACAAACTCAATGAAATTGTAAAGGATTTGGTCACTTTCAAAAAAGCCTATTCTAAAATAATGGAAATAAGCCAGGCTCAGTGGCTCAGCCTGTAATCCCGTGCCTTTGGGAGGCTGAGGTGAGTGGATTGCCTGAGCTCGCGGGTTAGAGACCTGCCTGGGCAACTTGGCGAGACCTCGTCTCTACAATAAATCAAAAATCAGCTGGGCATGGTAGCACATGCCTGTAATTGGAAGGCTGAGGCAGAAGGATCGCCGGAGCCCAGCAGGTCTAGGCTGTGGTGGCCGGGAGCGGCCACTGCACTCCAGTCTGGGCAATGGAGTGAGACTCCAACTCAAAAAAAAATAAAATAAAAATAATGGAAATAAAGAATTCCAGCCTCAAAATAAATAATAAACTAACAAGCATAGGAAGCAGAATTAACCAAGCAAAGGAAAGAATCTCAAAGCTTGAAGACCATATTGAATTAGCCCAATCTGCTAAAAACATAGGGGAAAAAAAGCTCAGAATGAAAGAACAAAGTGTCTAAGAGATGTGTGAGTCAACCCTATGCCTGAATACTATCCCTGAAGCAGAAAGAGAAATGGAAAACACCTTGAAACAAGCGTTCCATTAGGTCATCCAAGAAAACTTTTCTCATCTCACCAGAGATGTAGCCATTCAAGCACAAGAGATTTGGAGAATTGCCATGAGGCATCACATGAGAAGACCAACTCTTAGACACATAGTAATCCACCTACACAAAGTAGGCATGAAAGAAAAGAATCCTAAAGGCAGTAATAGAGAAAGGTCAAATTACCTACTGGAGAAAATCAATTAAAATCACTCCAGACTTATCTACAGAAAAACTACAAGCCAGAAGGGATTGGAGTCCAATTTTTAATGTGGTTAAAGATAAGCAATTTAAACCAAGAATGTCCCACCCAACCAAGCTAAGTTTCATCAGTGATAGATAATTAAAATCCTTCCCAGATATCCAATTCCCCAAAGAACATGCTGCCTCCAGACCAGTCCTTTGGGAGACACTTAAGAATCTGTTGAACAGAATAAAAAGAAGAATAAAAAAGAAAGGAATATCCATGCACATTACAAAAGTACTGGCAAACACAGAGTTAACAGAGTATACAGAGCACCCACAAAAGTGAAAACACTCACACACACATGCAAAAGTTAAAATAAAACAAAGTAACATTCTAAGACGCCTATGACAGGGATAAAATCTGGTATTTCAATAATCAGTTTGAATGTGAATGGAGTAAATGCACCACTGAAAAGACATAGAGTGGAAAACTGGATACAAAAGCAAGATCCAATAAACTCTTGCCTCCAGGAAACTCAACTCACTGCAAAGAACATTTACAGACTCAAAATTGGAGAATGGAAAATGAACTAACAGGCAAATAAAAAACAAAAGAAGGCAGAAATAGCTATTCTAATATCAGACAAAACAGTCTTCAAGCCATCAAAAGTTAAAAGGATACAAAAGGATAAAAGACTCAATTCACCAGCAAGAAATATCTATCCTAAAAATATATGCATCCAACACAGGAGCATTAAGTTTTATAAATCAACTACTACATAAACTAAGAAATGAAATAGACCCACACAATCACAACTGGAGACTTAAATTGCCTACTAACAACTCTAGATAGATGACTGAGGCAATAGATCAATAAGGAGATCCAGAACTTCAACTCAGTGTTTGACCAAATGGACGTAATAGACATCTACAGAACACTTCGCCCAACAATTACAGAGTATATTTTCTACTCATCAGCACAAGGAACATACTGCAAGATTGATTACATTCTCAGGCATAAATCAAGCATAAGCCAATTCCAAAAGATTAAAACAATACCATGCATCTTCTCAGATCACAGTAGAATAAAAATAAATATAATCACCAAAAAGATCCCCTCCAAAAACGCAAAGACATGGACACTAAACAACATGCTGCTGAATGACTTCTGGGTCAACACAGAAGTCCAGACAGAAATCAAAAGATTCCCCAAAACAAATGGAAATGAAGACATAACTTATCAGACTTTCTTGTCTTCCATGAAATCAGTACTAAGAGAAAAATTCATAGCATTGCACACACACACACATAAAGAAAGAAAGAAAGATCACAAGTAAACAGCCTAACGTTACACATAAACGAACTGGAAAAGGAAGACCACCGATACCCTAACTTCCAGAATAATCTCTATCACCAACATAAAGTCACAACTACAGGGCATTAAAGACAAAAATATAATGGAAAAAATAAACAGGACAATAAACTGGGTCTTTGAAAGGATAACTAGTATCCACCGACCCCTAGCAAGATAAACTTTAAAAAGAGAGAGAAAAAACCCAGATAAACACAATTAGAAATGCCAAAAGCAAAGTCAAAACTGACCTTGAAGAAATTCTAAAGATTATCGGAAACTACTCTACAAAACTGTATGCAAATATACTAGAAAACCTAAAGTAAATGAACTGCTTTATAATATTCCAAGATGGAAACAAGAATAAATCGAAACTCTAAATAGTCTAATAAAAATTCAAGAAATCGACTCAGTCATAAGAAATCTACCTCACAGGAAAGGCTTTAGGCCCGATGGCTACCCAACTGAATTCTACAAGACATACAAGGAGAAAATGATGCCAATCTCACTGCAAGTTTTCTAGGCAATAGAGAAAGAACAGATGCTTCCCAACTCATTTTATGAAGCCAACATCATACTGATACCCAAAGCAAGCAACGACACAACAAGAAGAGAAAATTACAGATCAATCTCCTTGATAAACTTAGATGCAAAAATCCTAAACAAAATTCTAGTAAATTGGATCCAATAATACATCTCAAGGATCATCCACCATGACCAAATGGGCTTCATTCCTGGGATGCACAGCTGATTCAACATGTGCAGGACCATAAACGTAATTTATCACATCAACAGGTGTAAAACCAAGAACCACATGATTATATCATTAGATGCAGAAAAGACATTTGATGAAATCCAGCATCCCTTCTTAATAAAATAAAATAAAATAAACAACTCTTGAGACCTGGGCATAGAGGGAATAGTCCTCAAAACAGTAAGAGCCATCTATGATAAACTTACAGCTAACATTTTGTTCAATAGGCAGAAATTAGAAGCATTCGCCTGAGAATAGGAACTAGAGAAGGATTGCCTGCTCTCATCCCTTCTGTTTAATATAGTATTGGAAATCCTAACCAGAGCAATCAGGCAAGAGAAGGAAATCAGGGGTATCCAAATAGGAGAAGAGGAAGTAAAGCTATCCCTCTTTACGGATGATATGATCCTATACCTTGAAACCCTAGGGAATCCGTTAAAAGCCTCCTCACACTGATTATGGACCTTGGTAAAATCTCAGGGTACAAAATCAATGTGCAAAAGACAGTTGCATTTCTATACACCAGCAACAAGCAAACAGAGTGCCAAATAAAATCAGAATATCATTCACAATACCCACAAAAATGGAAAAACCTTAGCATCCATCTAACCAGAGAAATGAAACACCTTTACAAAAAGAACTACAGCCGGGCTCAGTGGCTCAGCCTGTAGTCCCGCGCCTTTGGGAGGCTGAGGTGAGTGGATTGCCTGAGCCCGCGGGTTCGAGACCCGCCTGGGCAAGTGAGACCTCATCTCTACAATAAATCAAAAAATCAGCCGGGCGTGGTAGCGCGTGCCTGTAGTTCCAGCTACTTGGAAGGCTGAGGCGGAAGGATCGCC
>CAUYQG010110837.1:0-20266 GCA_963574415.1 Tarsius wallacei | reverse complement strand
CTCTGAGTCAGAGTTCTGAGATGTCTCTTGCCTCCTCTTGCCCCGGACACTTGTCTGCAGGCATGGGGCCTTCTCCCTCAGCGTACTACGTCATCTGGGATGCTCAGCCCTATGGGTCATGTCCCAGCTGGAAAGGACAGTAAGTTTCCAGGGCCATTCACAGCCACTCTCCGTCTGGTCATCACAATGGCTGGGTAGGGGGTCAGTGGCAGAACAGCACCCAGCTGCTTGCCCTTAGATGGGACACTGAGGCACTGGGAGGTAAGGGATTGCCCCAGGGAGCAGCGTCGGTGAACAGTGGAATTTGGGTACAAGCCTGGGTCTGAGTGCCCGCAGTCCTGCCTTTTGAGAGGGAGGAGCCCTTAAATGCTACCTACTGTGTCCTGGGCATGCCAGGGGGTGCCCACAGCTCAGGGGCCCCTTCCCGTCAGATGCCAGGGCAGAGTTCTCATGTGCTGCAGGGACGGTCTTTTCTGGATGTGCAGATGGCCACCTCGGGAGTAGGGTGGGATTTGGAAGAGGAAGGGGAAATGGGGCCCCTTCGGCATCTCTGCCTCGAGGCCCAGGGCTAAACCAGGTCCCTTCGTTGCCCTCACCTGGCATGTACCTCTCAGTCCAAGGCAGCTGAGCTTCGGCCCCTTGCTACTTTTTTCACCAAGTCTTCAGTGAGCACCTGCTTAGTTTGGTTGTGCTGAAATAACTGAACAAGAATGTTTGATGTGTGGAAAACATGAACACGTGGGGGCTGGGGAAGAGCATTCCAGGCAGAGGGAACAGCAAGGGCGAAGGCCTTGAGGCAGGAATGGACTTGCCATGTGTGAGGAACAGTGAGAAAACTGAATTTGGTAAGGAAGGGGACATGTCAATGGTGTCAGGGAGGAGATTGTCTAAAGCCTGGATTTTTACTGGAGATTTTCAAACAGTGGTGATTCGTGATCTAATATGTGATTTTAAATACCACTCTGGCTGCTCCGTAGAGGACAGATCATAAGAGGTCAGGATGGAAGCAAAGAAACAAGCGATTGAGGCGGCCTTTCCGGAGTCAAGGCCCAGGGTTGTTGGGTGGTGTCTCTGTCTGTGGCAGTGATGGAGGAGAGAGGTGGGCAGATCCGGGTCTGTTTTTCAGGGAGAGCAGTCAGAACCCGCCAATCAGGGAAGGACTATGGCAGGGAGGTGATGGCTGCGTCAGGAGAAGTGCTCTGCCAGTGTCACCGTGTCACTGAGACCCCTAGTCCTCTGTGCTATCCCTGCCTGTTGTGTGTGCGGGTGGGTCTCAGAGGAGAGGGAGGCCCGTAAGCTCCAGGAGCACTTCTGAGAGGAGCTGGCCGGCCGGGCAAGCCCACTGCGGAGTGCTCGGTGCTGTGCTCACTGGGAGCTCAGGGGTACTGGGAGGACTGAAGGACCTGCTCAGACTTGCGGAACCGGAAAAGGCTTCTTGGAGGAGGTGACATCTAAGCTAGGGCCAGAAGGATGAGGAGATATTCAGCAGAAGAGGGAAAGGGAGGAGGTGAAGGTTGGGGAAGGGAGAGAGCGCTCAGGGATCAGAGAATCCAGCGTGCAGGTGGGACGGTGAGAGAGGAGGCTGCAGAGAAGAGCTGGCCTGAAGGCCCTGCAGAGGGGCACTCACGCAATCTGAGCAAGCCAGCTCTCAGCAGGATGGGTGACGTCCCGCTTCTTAAACAGTAGATCGCAGTTTCCGGTGAAAGCACAAGCTGTGAGGTAGGTGAGTGCAGGGCAGCTGGGGGGCGGCGGTGGCAGGTGGGCAGGGGCCTGTGGCTCTGAGGGATTCACAGGTAGGCTGTGGTCTTACGCCTTAAGGCAAGGAAGGACCTCAGGGCAGCCATCTTCATTCAAAGCCCGTTGCCAGCGAGTTCTAACAGTCACTGCCCTCAAAGCCAGCACATGCCTGTTCTCCCAAAGCATCCTTTAGAGTCACAATTTAGCACTCATTTATTGAGCACCTGCTGTGGGAGACCTTAGAGTGGAGGTCAAGAGCATGGACCCAGGAGCCAGACTTGCCTGGGCCTGCCACATGTTAACTGTGTGACCTTGAGAGTGTTACTTAACCTCTCTGAACCTCAGTTTTCCCTTCTGTAAAATGATAATGGAACCGAGTCATTGAATGATGGTGAAGATTAAATGAGTGAATTCTGTAAAGTGTGGAGGAGAGGGCCTAGTGCCCCCTAAGGGGGGGTCTGTAACAGCTCTTCCCCAGAGTATATGTCGTTTGGTCCTCAGCAAGACTTGGCATGGCTGTCATTAACCTCGGATGAGGAAACTGAGGCTCAGAAAGGTGAAGTGACTTGTTTAAGGTCACATAGCAGGTAAGTAGAGGGGACAAGCAGGAGCAGTCAGATGTGGGTGACTCTGAGTCCAGTGCTCTGGGAGAGTTTTATGTGTCCCTTCTTGGTAGCACTCTTGTCCATATTATCGTCACTTCCTTTTTATGTGTGTGTGTGTGTGTGTGTGTGTGTGTGTGTGTGTGTGTGTTCCCAGTTCTCAGCACAGAGCCGGACATGAGGAGGCATTCAATAAAGGAATGAATGAATGAAGTTGATGGGTGAATTTGTACACCCCTAGCACTTGGCTCGGGTCCCCAGTGAGGCAGTGAGCGAGCCCCCAGGAGCACCAGGATCCCACCCTGCTGAGGGCCTCTGTGGTCCCCCCAGACCCACCCTCAGCTGCTCACATTGAAGGGGTGGCCCAGCGGGCGTGGCTTCAGTGAAAGTCCAGGGCCTGGCAGCGGGCTCCTGGGGAAGTCCACAGAACAGTGCTGGGCAGGCAGGCCTCCTGCAGGGCTTCCTGTCAGGCCGGGCTCAGCCGTTGAACAATGGCAGGGGCTCGAGAATCAGAGAATCAAAGAAACAGGGCAGAGTAGAAGGGGGGTGGAGGACGAGGAATTCCACGTGGGCTGGAGCCGGGCGGAGGGGCGCTGTGGCCTGGGTGGAAATGGAGTCAGTCCTTCTGCCCCACTCCAGCCCTGAGTGCGGCCCAGGACAGCCCCTCGGGTCCCTCTGCCTCCTGAGCCTCCCCTCCAGGCTGTCTTCCACCAGGTGGCTCTCGTGCCTCATTCCTCGGGGTGATGGCCTGGTTCCTCGGGGGCATGGGGGCCCTCTGGGCTGGGCCACCTGTTCCCACCCGCTCCCTGCCCTGTTCCAGCCCCTGTGTTCCTGCTCGAGCTCTGCCTGGTCTGGGATTCCCCAAGGGCAGGCCCAGGCAGGGTGGGGGCCGGGGGCTCTCCGTGGGAAAGAGCCAGTGGTCTTACCATGTTTCCCTTTCCTCCCTGCCCTGCAGAGCCATGAGCCACCAGATCCTTCTGCTCCTGGCCGTGCTGACCCCAGGCCTGGCTGCCTCCCAACACCAAGACAAAGTGCCCTGTAAGATGGTAAGAAGCTCTGACCAGCAGGGGAAGGGCCAGTCCCGCCTCCCTGCCCCAGGGGGTCCTACTGCCCCCACCCCAGTAGTTTAGAAGAGTCAGGAGAGGACAGGGAATGTGCCCTGCATTTCATGAACACCCGCTAGAATGTTTAAATACCTTGTTTCAACAATCTTGCCAGGTAAGCACATTACTCCTGTTTTGCAAAGGAGGAAACTGAGGCTTGGAGAGATAGTGACTTGTCATTCAGCTGGAACAATGGGGCCGATATTATACTCTGTTTGCCTAAGCTGTCCCCACAGGGCAGTGGGCTCAGCTGGGGATCTTAGAATGGCTCTTTGTGAGGGGGATTTTGGGTGGGACAGCTGGGAGGTCTGTGCTGGTCCCTCCTAGGGTCAAATCCTCTTCCCTAACTGGGCTCCTTGATTTGGGCCTGCCTGGTGGGATACCTGTCACTCATGACTGCCCAGGTCAAATGCTGCCTCTTCCAGGAGGCCTCCCCTGACCTCACCAGGCTGACCTAGTCTGAGCACTCCCTCTTCTACAAGCTCCTGCAGCCTCCAAGCTTCCGTCTGTCTCAATGCTAAGCGTACTGAGCACGTGGGCTTGGTGAATGGGTCCAAACTTGTCTCACCTGCCAAACCAAGAACTTCTCTATGGCAAAGGCCGGGTTTAATGTGCTTTTGTTTTTCCTTTTTCTTGCCCCAAGCCAGGGAAACTAGCCCTAAAGCTCCCATGACCCTGTGAGGTCCAAGAGACCCCCTAGATGTACATGTCAGAAGGGAAAGGGTAGTCCTTGGGGTCAAGGCTGGACCCGACAGGGCCAAGGGCAGGTCTGCCAGCAGCCCCACTTGGACCTGGGGCTCGAGGCTTACGACAGAACAGGAACTGCCTCAGGAGCCAGAAGTGCTGGCAGTCGCCTGCACGCAGCCCCGCTGGGCTGTGCGGTGTCTGCCGCTACCACCACCCTTCTTGCCTCCCAGAGTCCTTCTAAGGGTCCCAGAACTCAGAAGAACAGGCAGAGAAGGCCCAGACATCTCCAAATCCAAACACACATTCTACCTTGGGGAGACTGAGGTTCAAAGGAAGGGCCTTGGCCACCTGACGGGCAGAGGAGATGCCGGGTGGCTTTGGATTCTGGGGAACTGAGATAATAGCTAGGGAAGCACTTTCTGAACCAGCATAAAGGATAAGACACACAGGAGCTCGAGAAATGGCGTGTGACCACCAGGGCCCCACAGAGAGGAAGGAGACACAGCCAGGACTTGAGCGCCGCTCTCTTATGCTGTCCACTGCCTGGTGCCTCCCCCTACCCTGGCTCCTTCCCGCCGGCAGGTGGTGAAATGGAGTTGGATGGCAAGTCCTCTTTGCTCCCGAAAGGGAAGCTGGGCAGGGGCATTCTCATAGCCTAGAAAGAGTAGGCAGAAGCTCTCAACTCTGGCTAAGGGCTGATTCCCCCAGGTCTCCACCCCCCATCCCCCACAAGCCAGTCAGTGCTGAGAGCTCGAAGCTGAGGGAGACCCTGGAAATGGAGTTCTGAGCACCACCCTGGCCCTCAGCCTCCTTCCTGGACTGGATGGAAGAGCCAGGCATCCCATTGCCACCCTGCCCAGGGGTCCAGGGCTCCGGGCTTTGCCAGCTTTGTGTCCTGGCTCAGTGCTCACGTGCTCCAGGGAGCCTTTGCCTCTCTAGAGGTGGTGTGCTTCTGGATTTGCATATGGGGTAACACGTGGGGCACAGCACAGTGCCCTCCAAGCTACACATGCTCAGGAAACAGTGCCTGGCATGCCTGGGCTGACAGAACCCGCCTGGATGCTTGGTCAGCTGGGGCCCAGCGCTCAGAACTTGGCCAGCACCAATAGGAAAGGGAACGAATGTGCAGAGGGTCGTGTTGAGCTCCCAACTCTCTGATTTGGGACAGCCCAGCCCCCTCAGCCTCCATTTCCTTAGGGGGTACCATGGGGAGGGGGTCAGTGATGCCTGGGAAGATAAATGAGGCGAGAGATCTCTGCAAGAAGCACGAAGCCTGATACTAGCTGGCATTCCATGACAGTGGCGCCATTGTGTTTGTTCTGTTGTTTCTTAAGTCGGGAATGCCCAGGACGTGAGGGCAGTGGGGAGGAGGTGAAGTTAGCAGTCCCAGCAGGCAGAGAGGTTATGAGAGAAGAAGGGGCAGAGACTGGCGAGGTGGCAAGGTGGCTGGTTCACATGCGTGCCCAACTGCCAGCCTCTCCCTGGGTCCCTGAGGCTGCCTCCACCGGAGGTGGTGAGGTCAGTCACTGTGCCTCATGGAGTAGGAAGGCTTGCAAGGACGCCTGAGGCTGGGCAGGTCTGTTCCTCCACCCTGCTCACCCTGGGGCTCTCAGGAAGAACACAGAGCTGGGCCAGGCCAGGGACATCCAGGCTTGGGTCCCTTCCCTGCTGGCTTAGTCTCTGGCTCACTGTGACCTTGTACGACTCACTGCCATCTTCAGGCCTCAGTCTTCCCATCTGGGAAGTGGGTGCTCGAAGGGTCTTTGACTCTAATCTGAATATGTAGATATTTCCTCTTCTCAGAGAGGTGATAGAGTCAGTGTCTGTACCTTTACGAAGTCGGTGATGTCTGACTCTCATTCATTAGAAAAAATTGCTGAGCACTTTCTGTGGGTCAAGTCCAGTGTCCATGTTAATCAAACTGGTCTCTGCTTGCTTTGGGCTCGCTGGTAGGTCCCCACATAGTCACAGTTCAGGGGGCCAAAGCTGTGAGAGGAAGTGCAGTCAGGGAAGACTTCCTGGTGGAAGAGACCCTGGAGCTCAGTACGATGTGTTCACCATGCAGATCTGGTCAGGAATGGCATAATCAGCGCAGGGAGGAGGCCCAGCAGTGGGTGTGGGAGGGCGTGATGAGCCATGGTCAGGTGTGGTCACTGCGTGTGGGCTGGGGAGGGGTGAGTTGGGGGAGGAGGGGACAGGTTGGCAGGGGCCACAGACAGCCTTGAGCACCCTGCAAAGGGTTCTGGACTTTGCCCTGGAGGGGTTTAAGCAGAGGGGCAACACAGTCAGAGTGACATTTTTGAGCAGTTGTCAGGCATGTGGCAGGTGGATGGGTCAGAGGAGGCCAGTAGAGACAGAGGCTGGGGCAGGAGCGGGTCCTAGCTGGGTGGCTGTGGAAGTCAGATCCTTAGCTGGGAAAGGCTGGAGCTCCTGGGGACTGGAAGAGATCAAAGGGGGACCTGCATTTGCACAGAAAGAATGCTGGCCCCGGAAGGCACATCGGGGAAGGACAAGATCACAAGATCGGGGCTTTTGGCTGCCAAAAGACCTGGGTTCAAATCCCAGACATGCTCCTCACCAACTGGGGAGCCTGGAGCCTCCCTTCCCCAGGTTTCTGCAGTAGGGGTGATCATATCAGTCGAGTGGCTGCTGCAAGGAGCTTGTGAGACCAGGGCCTTGCAGTGTTTGGTCAAAGGTAGAATGTTGAGTAGGTTCCAGGGCAGGAGGAGTTCCTTTCTGGATGAGAAACCAGAATAGTAACAGGACTCCGTGGAGGCCACACAGCACTAGCACATTCTTGAACTGGGGACTCTGGGTTGGACCCTAGCTATCTTTTCCCCCGCGGAGAGAAGCGGACACTCCGATGCTGGACACTCCCTATGGGGGGGAGGCAGGTAACAGCAGCAGAAAGGAGGCCACCTCTGGGGAGCATCCTTGAGGAAGCAGGCTCTGGGACCCAGGCTCCGCCCTACAGAATGAGAGCTTGAATTGGGAGATCTGAGGCAGGAGGCCAGGATAAAAACTGATGACACAGCACAAGTTACAGTTTTCACTCTCGGAGATAGTGCTCCTACGGTGGGTTCCCGCCTAGCCCTGGGAGTGTAATCCTCAGTGCCTATAAAGGGGACTCAGGAGCGCTAGGTTCCAGCACTGCCACTCCCGGGCTCACTCCTTATATGTGTGTGCTATATGGCTTGGTTTCCTTCAAATGCGGCGGTAATCAGTACAGGACTTGTCTTCATTAGTTCCTTTGCCCCTATGTCTGTCTGTCATCTCTCCATCTGTCTACCCATTGAAACCTCATTGAGTCCCACTCCCCGCCTTTTGCCCAGCGCTGCCTAGATGGGGCAGGGAGAGGGACAGGGACATCCAGACATGGGGTGGAACACAGTCGAGCATTCTGGGAGTCTGTAGGAGAAGGCCCCAAAGCCTGGCAGGGTCTAGCCGTCCTTCCTAGGGAAGCGTGTCTGTTTCCATCCTCTACTGCACCCATTCATGCCAGTCTCCACCCGCCCCCTCCGCAGGTGGACAAGGAGGTCTCGTGCCAGGGCCTGGGCCTGCTCCAGGTCCCCTCGGTACTCCCGCTGGACACTGAGGCTCTCGACCTCTCTGGGAACCAGCTGCAGAGCATCCTGACCTCACCCCTGGGCTCCTACACGGCCCTTCGTCGGCTGGACCTGAACACCAACGAGATCAACTTCCTCCAGCCAGGGGTCTTCCAGGCCCTGCCCCACCTGGAGCATCTCAGCCTGGCCCACAACCGCCTGGCCATGGGCCCGGCGCCCAGTGCCGGCGGGCTGGGCCCCCTGCCGCAGGTGGTCTCCCTGGACCTGTCTGGGAACAGCCTGTACAGTGGCCTGGTGGAACGGCTGCTGGGGGAGGCGCCCGGCCTGCGCAGCCTCTCGCTGGCGGAGAACAGCCTGACGCGCCTCACCCGCCACACCTTCCGGGGCACGCCCGCGCTGGAGCGGCTGGACCTGCACAGCAACGTGCTCATGGACATCGAGGACGGCGCGTTCGAGGCCCTGCCCCGCCTGGCTCTCCTCAATCTCTCCAGGAACTCTCTCACCTGCATCTCCGACTTCAGCCTGCCGCAGCTGCGGGTGCTGGACCTGAGCTGCAATAGCATCGAAGCCTTCCAGACGGCCCTCGAGCCCCAGGCCGAGTACCAGCTGGCCTGGCTCGACCTGCGGGAGAACAAGCTGCTCCGCTTCCCCGATCTGGCCGCGCTCCCCAGGCTCATCTACCTGAACGTGTCCAACAACCTCATCCGGCTGTCCATGGGCCCCCCCCAGGGTGCTGAGGGCATCCACGCACCCTCTGAGGGATGGTCAGCCCTGCCCCTCCCGAGCCCCAGCAGGAACACCAGCACCCAGCCCCTGTCCCAGCTCTTGACCCTGGATCTGAGCTACAACGAGATCGAGCTGGTCCCCGACGGCTTTCTGGGGCACCTGGCCTCCCTGCGTGTCCTGAACCTCAGCCGAAACTGCCTGCGGGCCTTCAAGGCCCGGCACGCGGGCTCCCTGCCCTGCCTGGTGCTCCTGGACCTAAGCCACAACGCCCTGGAGGCCCTGGAACTGGGCCCCGGGGCCCTGGGGTCCCTGCGGACGCTGCTCCTGCAGGGCAATGCCCTGCGGGACCTGCCCCCACACACTTTCGCCAGCCTGGCCAGCCTGCAGAGGCTCAACCTGCAGGGGAACCAGGTCAGCCCCTGTGAGGGGCCAGGCGAGCCCAGTCCCTCTGGTTGTGTGGCCTTCTCTGGCATCTCCTCCCTTCGCGTCCTCAGCCTGGTGGACAATAAGCTGGAGATGCTAGGGGCAGGCGCCTTCCTCCATACCCCGCTGACCGAGCTGGACCTCTCTGCCAACCCCGGGCTGGACGTGGCCACGGGGGCCCTGGCAGGCCTGGAGTCCTCCTTGGAGGTCCTGGCGCTGCAGGGCAATGGGCTGGCGGTCCTGCAGGTGGACCTGCCCTGCTTCAGCTGCCTTAAGCGGCTCAATCTGGCGGAGAACCGCCTCAGCCACCTGCCCGCCTGGACGCAGGCCGTGTCCCTGGAGGTGCTGGACCTGCGAAACAACAGCTTCAGCCTCCTGCCGGGCAGTGCCATGGGCGGCTTGGAGCCCAGCCTCCGGCGCCTCTACCTGCAGGGGAACCCGCTCAGCTGCTGCGGCAACGGCTGGCTGGCGGCCCAGCTGCACCGGGGCCGTGTGGATGTGGACGCCACCCAGGACCTGATCTGCCGCTTTGGCTCCCAGGAGGAGGTGGCCCTGAGCCACGTGCGTCCCGAGGACTGTGAGAAGGAGGGGCTGAAGAATGTCAACCTCATCATCATCCTCGCCTTCACCCTGATCTCTGCCATCCTCCTCACCACACTGGCCACCTGTTGCTGTGTCCGCCGGCAGAAGTTTAACCAACAGTACAAAGCCTAGAGAAGCTGGGAGATGCTCTCAGGGCAGCGGAAGAAGAGCGGGGACTGACCCAAGGTTACACAAGGAGCCAGGGTCCAAGAGCCCTCGTCTCTACATCCCAGGGCTCCTGTCTCTGCAACCTGCTGCATCGGTAGGTGACCTCTTCTGGGCTGTCCTTGGGGTCCAGCTGCTGAAGCCAGAAGTTGGCAGTTTCAAGGGCAGCAGAGTGTCTGCTTTGTGCCAACCACTCTTCTGGGCACAGGAGATGCTAAAGAGAGCCACATTCCTGCCCTCAAGCTCCTCCCAGTCTGGGAGGAGAGGCTGCTGCTGAGCTGTGCAGTGAGCACACGTGTGACCAGGGCGTAGGGTTGTGGGAGCCCAGGGCTCCAGAACCCTCAGCCTCAGATGGGTCAGTGTGCGTGGAGAGTCCTGCCCCCATGCCAGGGCAGGGGAGGGCCACGCCCAAGAGGATTTGTCCGAGACGTTTCCAAGCAGACTGTCACATCTTCTGATAATGATTTCCAGCCTCCTGGAAAACGCAGAGCGTGTGACCGGAAGTGAGAAGTGGAGCCGTGTGAGTGTGTTTTGGATCCAGTGCTGGGGGACGGGCGGCGGCAGCTCCAGCAGGGCCTGGTTAAGAGGTCGCCACCCAGGCCTGTGGCCCCACACCGGGCCATTCCATCTCCCTCTCTGGCCAGGCTCTTTCCCTACCTGGCACTCTCATGTTGCACACACATCCTGGCCCCCAGGCTGCCCTAACCCTTTCGTGCCCGGTCCCCTTCAACCTCCACCCTGGCTGCTGAGCCAGGACCTTGAGCCTTAGAGGCTGGGTTCTGTTTTGCACCCGGCTTGACAGCTGTCATTGCACATCCAGGCCTTGTGCCTGCCTCTGCATGAAAAGCCTCTCAGAGTTTAGTACTTTACAAAACTGGGAACTCCAAAGGTCTGCTTCCAAGGCCCCACAGCTAATAAATGCCCTAGCTGAGGCTCAGACCCACTTCCTTCTGTCTCCTGCAGGGGCTGTGGACTATTAGGGGGACAGGGTCCCACGTGGCCCAAACAGGGCCCGGGAGCAGCCTGGCTGTGCAAACCCGCTCTCTCTGTCTTCCAGGCAGGCAGAGAGAAGACAGGCAGCTGCAGACCCTCTCCTCCTTCCCTGCCTCAGTTTCCCTCATTCCCTCCTTTGCAGACTGGTATGATCGCCTTCTCTTTTTGTTCTTGCATTCTCTCATTCCTTCTCCCTCCAGTGAGCGTAGCCTGGAGTTGGAGACCATGGAGTCCAGCCTCCCCATTGCACAGATAGGGAAACTAAGGCTTAGGAAGAGAACGGAACTTGCTCAGAGCTGCACAAGTCAGCAGCAGAGCCTGTGGAAAGAAAGAAATGCAGATCTTATCTGGGGAGTGAGATGAGGGGCTGGACCTGAGGGGCGTCCTCCTAGCTGCCACATCACAAGATAATGCCAGCTCCAGACTTTCTGTCCTCATCAAGCATGGGATTTTTTTTCCTCTAAAAATACAGATGGAAAGACCCACCCAGATAACCCCCTGCCCCTCATACCGTGGAGTCATGAGTTGTCTGGAAAGAAAGGAAGCCCTGGGAACATCCCAAGACCCTGTGTTATTGTCATCATCTTACTTGTGCTTGGCCTGCAGTCTGACTTCGTAATGTATGAGAAAATGAATGTGCCACGCTCCACCTCATGTTACAGACGAGAAAACTGAGGCCCAGAGGGTCTTAAGGAAGAGCCAATGGGCAGAGCCAGGGCCAGGTCCTGGTGGTGTGTGAGGCAGCTGGGCGGACCCAGTCCCGGGTGGGATCACGACCACAGGTGCTACTGCACACAACACTCTTCCTCAGGCCTGGAGGCCAAGGTGTCGGCCCCCGTGCAGGATCTTTGAAACACTACACAATGCTGCTGTCACTCCCGGGAGCCAGGCCACAGCCCAGGCCTCGGGCCCACTCTTTGTATAACCCACCAGAATGTATTAAAAAATAATTTTGAAGAAACAGTGCGGCCCACCAGCCTCCTTTTTGCCACGGGCAACCAGCTTCGTTATATCTGCTTGAACCCTGCCCTCCTCTACTCCCAGCGGGGTCTTTCATCTTCATGGTGAGCCCCTGGGGACTCCAAGACTCCAGGTCATGACCACCCTGGACCTTGGGGCCTCAGCCACCAGCACAGTCCCTGCCACGTCTCCATCCCTTCTTACTCAACAGACAAGCCTGCTCCCCACCTCAGAGCTGAGAGGCTGCCAGCTGGCCTGGGTTTCCTCCTTCCCTGCTTTTCTCTGTGCTTGGCCCTCTCTGCCCCATCCCAGAGGCAGCACTCCTCCCCCTTGGGCTTCTCATGCCTGTCCTCTCTCCTTGGCTCCCTCTCTCTCCGTCTCTATTTCCAGCCTCTCTCTGTCAGACTTCCGTTGGCCTCAAGACTTGCCCGTCTTAAATAAACAGTAAGAAGCCCCTCAACCACTTTCTCCTCCTGCTCCTACGCCTCTCAGGCCAACTGCTTGTGTAAAGTAACTTCCCTCCCATCCCTTCCATTCTCAACCTGCCCCGAGCTGCCTTGCTGCTCCCAGCCCAGCTGCCCTTGCTAAGGGCTCCGAGGGTGTCCTTTGCCAGACTCAGCACACCTTTCAGACCGCATCTCCCTGAGCCTGGGCAACAGGCCCCCTCACCCATGCCCCACCAGGCAGGCCCCTCACCCACGTCCCACTGGGCAGCAGACCCCCCCAGGCATACTCTCCCTGCAGCCGTGGTCCTACCCCCACCGTTGTCTCCTCCCTCCCAGGCCACCCCTTTTTGGGCTCTTCTATGCTTCTCCCTGCAAGCCATCTCTGAATGGTGATCACTAGGAAGCCGTCCTAGGCCTTCTTCCCTCAGGAACACCATGGCCCTCACTGCTGTGGCCACCTCATGGCTCTGATGATGAGGCCACATCTCTGTCCCCAGCCCCAGCCTCCTGCGTGTCTAACCTGGCTACCCAGAGGCCTCCCCAGCTAGAGGGCTAAAGGTTCGTGAAGGTTGGAGAATTCAGTTAGTGATCAGCCAGGCTCTAAACCGAGGTTGACCTCGGAAGAAGACCAGTCCTGGTTCCTGGATGGAGTTGGAGGGTGAGCGTGGGGCTGGAGGATGGGAGAAGACAAGCCACTTTACCTGGGTGGGGTGTGAAAAAGCGAGACCCAGGAGGCCGGAGAGGCTGGCAGAGTCTGGAGAACAAGGCGTGGTCCCCACCTGCCTCCTGCTGTCCCTTCTCGGCAGCCTGACACCCAGATGCTGTCGCCTTTGTGGGTGCCACCCTTCCCCTCCCAGCTACCTCTCCCCCAGCTCTGGCTCAGTGCTGCTTCTCCTCCCCCAGCACCCTGGACCCCCTCCCGTCATCTTGGCAGCTCCTGGGCCCAGTGCTGGCAGCTCTGCCCCTGGAGACTCCTCCACCCAGCTTCTTTTGGTCTGTGCCCTCTCACCTCACCATTCCTGCTCCTGGCTCCTACTCTCCAAAGGGAAATGTCATGGGATGGGGCTGGGGGTGGGAGGCTGTGACTCCCCCCCACAACACACACACACAGTAGATGCTTAGAGAAGGCCTATGGGGGAAGGCGGTAGCAGTAGCTCAGCCCAGAGGCTGCGGGCCTCTGATCCAACCAGAGCCCACCAGGCCCCTGACCCCTTTTCCTGACAAACAGGAGAGTTTGCTCACCTGGCCAAGACCCCCAGCGAGGCAGAAATTCCTGTTTTCAGTCAAACGTGGACTTGGCTGCCAACTAGGTCATCAGAGCATCCGGCTTCCCGATGGAAGCTTGGTAAGCTCCAGGGAGAGGGAGGCCCTGGCCGTCCTCACGTCACAGTCAGCCTGAGTTGCCAGGACCCAGCTCCCTCAGCTCTGTGAGCTGGTGCAGTGCTCCACCAGGGCAGGGTCTGGGACCCCCCTCCAGCTCCTCATCTTCGAAGGCCCTCTGTGCTGGCCACATCCCCAGGATCTGGGACCCACTGTCTGCATTCTGTACCCTTGTCCTTTGGGCCCAGGAGGCCCGTCTCTCTCTCCACCTCCCACAACATGCTTCGAGTGTCCATTGTTGAGGACTCCTGGGCAGGCCTGTGCTGAGCCCTGGATGCACATTGTCATGTTTAATTCTAACAATCTTCAAAGAGATTTCTACTGTTATCACCCTCTTAGAGAAACTGTTATCACCCTCTGAGACTCCGGCACTGAGACTTGAACCTGGGTTTGTCCTGCTCCGTAGCCAGCAACATTAACCATTAGGCTGCGCCACCTCCTTAACCCTCCCTCACCAGGCTCCCTCCACTTCCTCTACCTAAGACGTCTCACCCTCCTGGACCCACCTACACACTCTCCTTTTTTTATTTTTATTTTTATTTTTGAGTCAGAGTCTCACTCCGTCGCCCAGGCTGGAGTGCAGTGGCATGCTTATGGCCACCGCAGCCTCAACCTGCTGGACTCAGGAGATCCTTCTGAGTACCACAGGCATGTGCCACCATGCCCGGCTAATTTTAGTTATTTATTTATTGTAGAGATGAGGTCTTGCCAAGTTGCCCAGGCTGGTCTCCAACCCCTGGGCTCAGGCAATCCTCTCGCCTCTGCCTCCCAAAGTGCTGGGATTACAGGAGTGAACCACCGCCTTGCCCACACTCTCCTTCTACAACCCTTTCCCCATCACCTCCTCCAGAAAGACTGAATTTCCCTCCTCCCGCTGCCCAAAGCCCTGGGCTGCCCTCACCAATAGCACCTGGTGTCTGCCTGACCCACCACCAGGCCAAGAGCTCCTGGGGGGAGGTCCTATCCGGAGTCCTCTCTGTCCTCAACACAAATCGAGTGAGCTCAGAAAAGTTTCCCTGAGTGAATGGCTGTGCCCTCTAGGATTTATAAGCTTGTGGGACAAAGACAAACCTTCAGACAGAGAATGAGATGATGAGGCTTTTCTCACAGGCCCAGAGGACACAGAGGGGGATGCAGGGTGTGGGCTGCCCATAGCAGCAGTGGCCAGTGGGGAGGCCAAGAAAGAATCCTCTGTGCCCAGCCTCCGTTTCCCTCCAGCTTCCTCCTGCCCCTGGGACCCTGCCTTATCTTAGTCCTCCCCTCTCCTCCCCATACTTCTCTTCTTGGTCGTCTCCCCCGCCCTCACCCCCTATCTCACTGGAAACAGTTGGGCTGTGGTGGCTGAGAATGGGGAGGGTGGAGGGGTGGGAGGCTGGCTGTTTATGGGAACAGGAGCGCTCCATCCATCAGCTCTGTTTGGAGCCAGAGACCAAGCATAATAAATACCTTGGCTCCTCCCCAGCTGTGCTTTCCCTGAACTTGGCCATCCAAACGCCAAATTTCTCTGGCCTGCTGGTTCTCAGGACCCAGCTCCCACCCCACCCCACCCCGCCCCCACCTCCCACCGAGCTGGCCTGGAAAGAGCCCTGCCTCTGGGACCAGAAACGCAGGCCTGAGTCTAGGCTCTACTGTTCCTCTGCCGTGGAAATGAGGGCAAGTCACACCATTTCTCTGTGCCTCTGTTTCCCTATCTGTAAAATGGAGTCATAACCACTGCCCCCACAAACTCATAGCACTGCAGATCCACTAGGCCGGAGTGGCTCAAGCATCTGTTCTGTGTTGGGTCCCGGATCCTGCAGGATATGTGGGAACAGTGGACAGAGCCCCCTCCTGTGGGTTGGGGAAAGGCGCCACACCAGAGCACAAGCCAGGAAGTGGTCAGCGCCGCAAGGGAGGTCCAGATTTCATGCCTGGAGAGTTTGTTTGCAGCAGGGAGCGGCCCTTCCAGCTGGAGAAGTGAGAGGAGACTTTGAGGCCATCTGGGCTGGCCTGGCAAGGAAAGGTAGGATTTCAGCATGCAGAGACCGGGAGAAGCTCTTCCAGGCAGAGCAAATGACATGGGCAAAGGACCAACGGCAGGGAAATCCCAGACACACCAGGATGGGGGGCCAGAGAGGAGGCCACCTGTGCCCAGTTCCACCATCACTTTCCACTTTGTCCTCTCTGATCCTTTAGCACCTTCCGCTCAGAACTCCCAGCCTTCTGGAATCTTCCCTCCTTCTCTGGAGAGCTTCCAATTCACCCAGCTAGGCTCTCCCAAGTTGTGGACACATTCCCGGAACTCTGCTGTCATGTCCCCACTCCCACCTCCCCCCGAAAAAAGTCACTCTAGAAAGCAGAAGATTCTGATCAGGAAAAGGCATTGGCCAATAGCACATGTTTCTGGAATGAATACGGGAATACATGAATAAAGAAATGAATAAAAGTGAGTCAATGAAAAAGAGAGTGAGTAAATTACTGAAAGCAGCCAGCATTTCTTGGGCTCTGCCACGTTCCCTACTGAACATTGCACCTATAAGTTCCCTCCCTTGTGGCACTTGTAGCCTATTGTGGTAATAGACACACAAGCACACACACACACACACACACACACATACACACACACACACAAACCCCACGACAGCAAATTGTGATGAGTATGATGAGAGGGAGTAAGAGGGAGACATGGCTGAGGTGGGGTGGGACTCAGAGGAGTCCTCCGAGGACATGGCCTGTAAGCTAAGGCTGAGGGAGGGCCTACGTTGGGGGAACAGATGATTTATATGCCTTGCGGCCACTTCCCCTCAGTACTGTGAATTCTCCAGGCTGTCTGGGGAGAGCGGGGACTGAACTCTGGACCCTGAGGTCCTTTTTCAGGCCCTGAAAGCAGCCTCCACTGGAACCTCCCTGCCTCTCAATGCCTTGGCTGCCCCATTCTAGGATCATGGAGAAAAACATAGAAGGCCCATGTAGGGTGATGGGAGGGATGGTCAAGGGGGTGGGGGTCCCTGGAGTCAAGTGTTGTGGCGGGAGGGAACTAGCTAGGCTGCAGAGAAGCCAATTCCAAAGGCCCCTGTTTTTTCTGTTTTGTTTTTTTGGCAGAAGATGAGCTTATCCCCCTCCTCTTTCCACGTATTCAGGTCAGTTTGCACCACCTCTCCCATGGGCCCCCGGTAACCCTGTGAACATTCTTGTATCCAACCATCCGTGTGTTTTCTTCATAGTCAAGTACCCATGGACAGACACATTTAAGTTGCATGCAAACACACATATACATATGTCAGGACTTTTCTTTTTCTTTTTTGTAGAGACAAAGTCTCACTGTGTTGTCCAGGCTGGTCTCAAACTCCTGTTCATCCTCCTGTCTCAGCCTCCCAAAGTGTTGAGAGTACAGGCGTGAGCCACCGTGCCCAACCAGCTATTAGGGATTTCTGATGGTTGTCTTATGAAAATGAGATCATAGTTTATACAATCTCCTGCATCCCGCTTTTTTAATTCAACAAAATTCCCCAAATAAAACTGGTATAGCTGATTCATTTTTGACAGTATGCAATATTCCACAGTATAAGCATTCCATAATTCATTCAGCCATTCACTTATTGACGGACATCAGCCTCATCTTTTCTTCAACTATGGTCATGCTGCAAAAGAATTCTTGTTCATGTGCCTGTACTCCCTAGGGATTGTGTTTCTGTGGAATAAATACCTGTAAGATTCTAGATCAATGGATCTATATATTCTACATGATTTTAGATAATATATTATATATGTAATTTTTTTTTGAGTTGGAGTCTCACTCTGTCGCCCAGGCTAGAGTGCAGTGGCACACTTACAGCCACCTCAGTATTGACTTGCTGGGCTCCGGCGATCCTTCTGCCTCAGTCTTCCAAGTAGCCGGAATTACAGGTTAGTGCTACCACGCCCAGCTAATGTTTTATTTATTGTAGAGACGAGGTCCCACCAAGTTGCCCGGGCTGGTCTCCAACCCACGGACTCAGGCAATCCTCTCAACTCAGCCTCCCAAAGTGCTGGGATTACAGGCTGAGCCACCGAGCCTGGCCTATATATATAATTTTAATAAAGTTTAATTTTCAAGAAGACAATAAGGTTTCACATTTCCACAAACAATTTATAAGAATATCTTTTCCTGTGCTTCCTTACAAGAAATGTAGGTTTTAGCGGTGGATTTGAAAAGATTTCTCTTTGTTACTTTAAACTGCATTTCCCTACTGCTGGTTTTCATTTGCGGGTATTTTTTTTTTTTTTGGCCATTTGAATTGTCTTTTGTAAATTATACATTTGTATCTTCTGTTCATTTTTCTATTCAGTTAATTTTTTCTTGTCAATTTGCAAAACCTCATTGTGTATTGTAGATACCGAACTTTGTCTCATAGTTTCATAACAAATGCTTTCCACATTTCTTATTTGTCAATTGACTCTGCTGTTTATGTATCTTATGGCCTACAATGTTTCCCATTGTAAGAGTACAGAAGGCTTCACTTTTCCTTAATGGCTTCTCAGTTTGATTAGGTTTCATTCAGATTGCTCATATAGTCTCTACATTTTCTTGTAAATATTTTGTATTGTTTTCTATTTTACGTTTGAATATTTAAATAATCTGAAATGTATTTTTGATGATGAAGTTGGATAATCATCAAATTTTACTTGCTTCCAGGTGGATAGCAATTGTGCCACCATTGTTTAATAAATAACTGAAAGGCCACTCTGTCAAATTTAAATCCTGATATATATTTGTGGTCTATTTCTAGATTTCCTATTTTGTTTCACTGGTCTATTTCTCTATTCCTACACCAATACCCTAATGATTGGTTTTAGAGTTTGTTCTGATACTTGCAAGACAAGTCCTCTTGTATTTTATTATTTTTTTTTAATAGGTTTTTGGGTATTCTAGGGCATTTATTCTCCCACACAAACATCAAGATTATTGCACTCTCTTTGGGACTGAGTTGGGGAGATTTGGCTTTTCTATGATTTTAAGTCTTTCCATTCAAGAGCATGGCATGCTCTTGCTTTCCATTTGCTTTCCGTTTAAGATTGTATAGCTTTCTTCACATGGGCCCTATGTTTTTCTTTCTTTTTTTTTTTTATGAGTTGGAGTCTCACTGTTGCCCAGACTGGAGTGCAGTGGCTGCTCCTGGCCACCGCAGCCTCCACCTGCTGGGCTCCGGCGATCCTTCCACCTCAGCCTTCCAAGTAGCTGGAACTACAGGTGCGCGCTAACACACCCGGCTAATTTTTGATTTATTGTAGAGATGAGGTCTTGCCAAGTTGCCCAGGCGGGTCTCGAACCCGCAGGCTCAGGCAATCCACTCACCTCAGACTCCCAAAGGCACGGGATTACAGGCTGAGCCTGGCTAAGGCCCTATGTTTTTCCTGTTAAATTTATTCCTGAATATTTTGTGTCTTTTGACAATATTGTAAAGGAATATTTGTTCTATTTCTACTTCTATGTATTTATTGTCAAAAATAAGAAAAGCAATTGGTTTTTGTATGTTTATCTTATATCCAATAACTTATCATTTTTCTTAATAATTCAAATAGACTTTTTTCTTTTGCTTTGCATTTATATTGTTTTATTTTCTAGAGGCACTTGGGCTTTCTGGGTATACAATCATGTAATTGCCTCATTGTTCCCACAATTCCCTTGATAGTCTCGCCACAGTAGCATCTGCTTCCAGTATGTTGCTCTCACCTAAGCTGCACCCAGGTTACAGAAACTCCCATTGCCCACCACAGAGTTTCTTCTCCCATCTCCTCTCTTCTCAAAATCAAAACTCCAGTTTTCTGTTTCTCTGGTTTACAGGGACAGAGTGGAGGTATGGGTGGGAGGTTCAGCACCCCTGCTGCTTTGTTCCACAGACTGAATTTGTTCTGCCCTGGCTAGAATTCTGTTTTCCTTCTAGAGCAAAGGTTGAAAACTGGAGGCCTATGAGCCAGATTTAGCCTTCAGACATGCTTTCTTTGGCCCACATAGTGGTTTCTAAAAATTTTGATTAGTTGCCAACATTTGAAAATTAGAAGAGTTGCTTTATATGGGAACATATAAAAGTCTGGATTTCCAATTTTTCTTTAAATTCTAGAAAATCTGAGAAACTGGACTTTTGGTCCACAGGACAATGAGTGGAGCTCTGAAATTGCATGTCCTACCTAGACTCTGAGACCCTTAAAGTCAAGGGATCATACTGTCCCCTCTGTACCCCCAGCATCTGACACAGGGCCTGGCTCCAGGCAGGGGTTTATGAAAGCTTAATTTCTTTCCTTCAGTATCATGCACAAGTTTTAAAGATATGTAAGTTGACCATATAATAAAGACCTTGGCAATCCATGGACCCCTTTCAGAATAAGGTTTTTAAATTCATAAAGCAAAAAATACACAAAAAATAGAACCCAATTCTATTAAATGCAGTTATTAAAATATTTAAAAATGAATAGTGATTTAGAAATACATGGTTTGTTTGTTTTTTTTGAGTTGGAGTCTCACTCTCGCCCAGACTGGAGTGCAGTGGCTGCTCCTGGCCACCGCAGCCTCGACCAGCTGGGCTCAGGCGATCCTTCCGCCTCAGCCTTCCAAGTAGCTGGAACTACAGGCGCGCGCTACCATGCCCAGCTAATTTTTGATTTATTGTAGAGATGAGGTCTCACCAAGTTGCCTGGGTGGGTCTCGAACCCATGGGCTCAGGCAATCCACTCACTTCAGCCTCCCCAAGAAATACATGTTTTTTAAATTAACACATTGCATAATAAGATCTAGTGATAGGTCTAATAATGTCTATAATTTTGAAGCCCTGATGAGCATGAATGATATTCTGAGTGACCTGCAATACCTGTAAAAAGGCGTGAAAGCATCCGTGATATCTAGAACTGCACTATCAAGACTGCTAAAGTCACAGGCACTG
>CAUYQG010110833.1:0-11065 GCA_963574415.1 Tarsius wallacei | reverse complement strand
AAAAGGAGGAGAGGGTGGGACAAGGAAGGAAGGAGGGAAGGAGGGGAGAGAAAGGGAGTCAAGCAGAGGGGAGGGAAGGAGGGGAGAGAAAGGGAGTGCAGAGATTTTTACAAGATGATCAATTCGTTTATTTTGACATATACCCAGAAGAGGATTGCTGGGTCATTTCCATACTGTTTCTCATAATGACTGTACTAATCTGCAGTATACAAGGGTTCACTTTTCTTCATACTCTCATCAACACTTTTTAATCATGTCTTTCAGATAATAGCCATCTTGTCAGACATGAAGTGATATTGCATTGTGGTTTTGGTTAGAATTTTCCTGATAATTAGTGTTACTGAGCACCTTTTATTTTGCCTGCGGGTTGGTTTTATTCCTCTTTGGAGAAATGTCTGTTTAGCGTCTTTGCCCATATTTTAGTTGGATTGTTCGATTTTGCTACATAGCAGAGTTATTTTCTTATATATTTTAAACAATAACTCCTTATTGGACATATAATTCCCAGACATTTTCTCCCAATGTGTATTATGCCTTTTCATTTGGTTGTTTCCTTGACTGTGCAGAAGATTTTCAGTATTCTATAGTCCCACATGTTTATTTTTGCTTTCATTGCCCATGGTGTTGGTGTCCAAAAATAACAATAATAATTCCCCAAATATTTTATTTTCAGTGAGCCTTTTCCTTATTTTTTTCCCTCCCTTCCCTTTTCTTCCTCCTTCGTTTTCTTTCTCTCTCCCTCCTTTTTTTCCTTCCTTTCCTTTCCCACCTTCCCTCCCCTCTGCTTGACTCCCTTTCTCTCCCCTCCTTCCCTCCTTCCTTCCTTGTCCCACCCTCTCCTCCTTTTTCCTTCACTCTTTCCCTCCTTCCCTCCCTCCTCCTCCCTTTCTTCTTACTTTCTTTCATTTTGCAACCTGGATAAAAGTTTAATGGTTTCAGTTTTTGTCTTTAATTCATTTTGAGTTTATTTCTGTGTGTTGCATAACACAAGGGACCCGTTTCATTCATTTTCATATGGATAACCAGTTTTCTCAAAATTTAGAAAGTGTTCAGACGCCACAATAGCAGATAAACAGACTCCCCCTTTCCCATTTTTTGTGCCCTTTAAAAAATCAGTTGAATATATACATATTTTGGTATATTTTGGGGTTCCTCTTTCTGTCCATTTGTCGGTGTTTTGGTTTTATTCCAATTACCATACTATTTGCATTACTGTAGCTTTGCAGTGTAATTTGAAATTGGGGTATGTGATGCCTTTATCTTTGTTTATACATCTTAGGATTGTTTTGGATATCTAGGGCCTTTTTTGGATCTATATGAATTTTAGCATTATGAATTTCTAATTTCTTGAATGAACACCTGACAAATGTGCATATTTGGGGGTACAGTGGGACAATGTAACACATGTATACATTGAGGAATGATCAAATCAGGACACTTAGAATATCTTTTACCTCATACATTTATTATTTCTTTGTGGTGAGGACATTCAAAATGCTGCCTTCTAGTTGTTCTGAAAAATACAGTGCAACATTGTCAACCCTAATCATCCTACTGTGCAATTGAACACCAGAATTTACTCTTCCTCTCTAACTTTAATTTTGTTCCCATGACCAGTGCCCCCCACCCCCATCCCCTCCTCTACCCTTCCCAGACTCTGGTGACTACTATTTTACTTTCCAATTCTATTATACCAACAATTTTATATTCTACATGAGATTATGTGATGTCTGTTTTTCTGTTTCTGGCTTCATTCACTTGACATAATGTCTTCCAGGTTCATCCATGTTACCACAAATGACAAGACTTTATTATTTTTGCGACTGAATATTACTTCATTGTGTATATATGCCACATTTTATCTATCCATTCATCCACTGATAGACATTTATGTTGATTCCATATCTTGGCTATAGAGAACAAGCCTGCAATAAATACAGGGGTGCAGCTATCTTTTTGACATACTGGTTTTATTTTCTTTGACTATATGCCCAGTAGTATGATTGCTGGATCACATGGTAATTTTATTTTAACTTTCTGAGGAACCTACATACTGTTTTACATAACAGGGACACTAATTTGTATTCCCACTAACAGTGTAAAAAGTCCCTCTTTTTCCACACCCACACCAGCATTTGTGGTTTGTTTGTTTGTTTACTAATATTCTAATTGATATGAGGTGGTATCTTGTGGTTTTGATTTACATGTTTCTAGTGACTAGTGATGTTGAGCAGGTTTTTTAAATGTACGTGATATCCATTTGTATGCCTTCTTTTGAGAAATGTTCACCTAGGTCTTTTGCTTACTTTTTAATCAGGTTGTTTTCTTGCCATTGAAGTTTGTTTTTTTTTGTTGGGGTCTTGCTTTGTTGCTCAGGCTGGAGGGCAATGACACAATCACTGCTTACCACGGCCTTGACCTCTTCAGCTCAGGCGATCCTTCTGCCTCGGCCTCCTGAGTAGCTGGGACTATAGTTGTGCACTACTTCGTCCAGCTTACTTTTTTTTTTTTTTCATGGAGCCGAGGTCTTGCTATGTTGCCCAGGCTTGTCTTGAATTCCTAGACACGAGCTATCCTCTCACCTTGACCTCCCAAAATGCTGGGATTATAGGCATGAGCCATTGAGCCCAGCACCACTGAGTTGCTGATATATTCTGAATGTTAACCTCTTGTCATATTCATAGGTGGCAAATATTTTCTCCCTTTCTGTAGATAGTCCCTTCATTTTGCTGATAGTTTTCTTTGCTGTGCTTAAGCTTTTCAGCTTGATATAATCCATTAGTCTATTTTTCCTTTTTGTCTTATGCTTTTGAGATCTTATCTGAAAAATCTTGACCTAGACTAATGTCATAAAGCATCTGCTCTCTGTTTTCAACTAGTATTTTTTATTGTTTTGGTTATTAAACTTAAGACTTTAATCCTCTTTAACCATGAAGGCCTAGTTTCATTCTTCTGCTTGTAGCTATTTAGTTTTCCCATCACCACTTAATGAAGGGATTATCTTTTTCCCAAAGTGTGTGCTTGGTGCATTTGTTGAAAATTGATTGGCACTAAGTGTTGGATTTTTGTTTGTGGACTTTATTATGTTCCATCAGTCTATGTGTCTATTTTCATGCCAGTACCATGTTGTTTTCATTCCTATAGCTTTGTCCCAATCAAGAGATATGGCCAGGGACTCACTGGGTCATTAGGGTAGGGAGCTGAGAGGCTGCTATTGTCATCAGTCAGGAAAAAGGGTCAAGAGTAACTTCAGTGGGGTTACTGAAGAAGCAGCAGTATTAGAGATGTTGTGGCTATTCTGTTGACCCAGTGAAGATTGGGACCTTTGGAACACTTTGGCCAGCATACATAATTTATGGATCAACTTAACTGTGATGGCATGATTGAACACTTCAAAGCTACAGAGTTTCAAGTAGAGAGTGTTTTGCTCTAGTCATTTCTCCTGTTGTGTGTGGTAGGGGGAGGGAGTGGAGAGCCAATGATTTCCAGCATCTAAGGTGGTGCCTGCACGGTGGCAAATGACAAGGGACATTGAATCCCCATCTGTCTTATTTATTTATACATTTATTATGGAGATTCAGGGTTAGGTATATAAACATTAATCATGCAGGTACTCTTGTTGATGAGGTATGTCCCTCCCTCCCCTAGCAGTTTCCCTCAACTGCCAATCGCACCCCCCCTCCCCTGACTGTTTTCCACTACTGCCAATCACTTTCTTATAGCATTATAATTGTTCAAGATACATTTATGAGTGAGAACATATGGAACTCAGTTCTTTGTTTCTGTGATAAATCACTGAGTATGATCAATTCCAAATCCATCCAAGTTGCTGCAAAGTCCATATATTTGTTTCTCTTTATGGCTGCATAATATTCCATTGTGTATGTGTACCACATTTTTTTAATCCAGTCCAGCTTCGATGGGCAACACGGTTGGTTCCATGTTTTTGCTATTGTGAATAGAGCTGCAGCAAACATACGTGTGCAGGTATCTTTTTTGTAGAATGATTTGAGTTCCTCTGGGTATGTTCCCAATAGGGGAATTGCTGGGTCATATGGAAGGTCAATTTCTAGTTTCTTCAGAAATCGCCACACTGTCTGCCAAAGAGGTTGTATTAGTCTGCATTCCCACCAGCAATGTAGTAGTGTCCCTTTTTCTCCATATCCTTGCCAGCATTTGTTGTTGTTTGTTTTATTAATTATGGCCATTCTTACAGGGGTTAGGTGGTATCTCAATGCGATTTTGATTTGCAGTTCTCTAATGATGAGTGAAGCTGAGCACTTTTTCATGTGTCTGTTGGCCGCCCATACTATCTTCTTTTGAGAAGTGTCTATTCATGTCTTTTGCCCACTTTTTAAAGGGGCTGTTTGTTTTTTTCCTTTTGGCATGTTTGAGTTCCTTGTACATCCTAGGTGTTAGGCCTTTGTCAGATATACAGTTGGCAAATATTTTTTCCCATGCTGTGGGCTGTCTCCCTGCTCTCTTGATGGTTTCTTTGGCTTTGCAGAAACTTGTCAGTTTAATGAGGTCCCACTTGTCTATCTTATCTCTATGGCCCAGGCACTTCAGGTTTTGATCAGGAATTGGTTGCCAGTTCCAACTTCCATAAGAGTGTTTCCTGCATTTTCTAAGGTTCTTATGGTTTGAGGTTTTACATTTAGGTCTTTGATCCATTTAGAGTTAATTTTTGTATATGGTGATAGGGTAGGGGTCCTGTTTCAATCTTCTGAATGTGTTCAGCCAGTTTTCCCAGCACCATTTACTGAATAAGTTCTCCTCTCCCCAGTGGTTGTTATTGGGGGCTTTGTCAAAGATGAGTTGGTTGAACAATTGAGGCTTTGCTTCTGGAATCTCTATCCTCTTCCATTGGCCTATGTGCCTGTTTTTGTACCAATACCAGACTGTTTTGATTACTGTAGCCTTACAGTAAAGTTTGAAGTCAGGAAGTATAATACCTCCCGCTTTGTATTTTTTGCTTAGGATTGTTTTGGCTATTTGTGGTCATTTATGTTTCCATATAAATTTCTGTATTGTCATTTCCAGGTCTGAGAATAATAAGGTTGGTACCTTAATGGGCATTGCATTGAATCTGTAGATTGCCTTTGGTAGGATGGACATCTTAACAATGTTGATTTTTCCTATCCATGAGCATGGGATATTTTTCTATTTGTTTGTGTCTTCTTGGATTCCTTTGAGCAGCGTTTTGTAGTTCTCATTGTAAAGGTCTTTCACTTCTCTGGTTAGGAAGATGCCGAGGTATTTCATTTTTTTGGTGGCTATTGTGAATGGGATTTTGCTTTTTATTTGAGTCTCTGCCTGCTTGTTGTTGGTGTAGAGAAATGCAACTATCTTTTGCACATTTATTTTGTACCCTGAGACCTTCCCAAAGTCCTTTATCAGTGCAAGCAGGGTTTTGACAGATTCTCTTGGATTTTCAAGGTATAGGACCATATCATCAGCAAAGAAGGATAACTTGACTTCCTCTTTTCCTATTTGGATACCCCTGATTTCCTTCTCTTGTCTAATTGCCTGAGCTCGGACTTCCAACATAATATTGAACAAGAGGGGTGAGTGGATAACCTTGTCTTGTTCCAGTTTTCAGGGGAAATGATTCTAGTTTCTGACCATTTAGCAATATGCTAGCTGTGGGTTTGTTGTATATGGAACTTACTATTTTGAGGTATGTTCCTTCTATACCTAGATGTTTGAGGGTTTTTATCAAGAAGGGATGTTGAATTTTATCAAAAGCTTTTTCTTCACCTAATGAGATAATCATGTGGTTCTTGCTTTTACATTTGTTGATTTTACTGTATATTGAGGCATAGTGTGATTCAATAAATTGCTTGTAATTTTAAAAAATCCTTTTTTTAACTTTGAAAGATTTATCATAAAATGATAGTAAAATTGACTGGACACCACATTATTATTTGAAATATCCTGTTGAATAAGATACAATAAATTAAAAATAGTTAATTAGAGGAAAGGTATATATTTTGTCATATTTTATTTCTCATTTAAAACTCCACCTAAATTGTTTTTTATGTATTTTTTAAAAGTATTTTTGATTGACAAATAATGATTGTATATCTCCATGGGGTGAATAATGATGTCTTGATACATATAATGTATGGTAAGATCAGGATGATTATCATTTACAACATCTCAATCATTCATAATTGCTTTCTATTGGAAACATTCAATATCTTCCTCATGGCAATTTAAGATTATATACCATTGTTCACTGTAGTCATTCTACAGTGTTATAGGACACCAAAACTCATTCCCCCAATGTAGTTGTAGTTTTGTATCCTTTAATAAATATCTTCCTATTGTTCCCTTCTCCCTACATTTCCTAGCCTCTAGTTGTTGTTTTTTTTATCAGAATTTTCCCTTTCACGAGATATAAAACTATTTCATCAGTCATTTTTAAGTTTTTAAGCATTTTTATGTAGATAGTAAAGCTTTAGCTTGAGAAAGTCTATCTTCAAATCTCCCTTTTGAAATTCAACTTTCCATTTTTAAACATAAGAAAACCATATTATAAAGAATATTCTGATATTTTAGAATAAAATTTTACTAAATAGTAAAATCATAGCTTTCAAGCAATACAAAAAAGATTTTTTTGAAAAAAGTATCATTTCAAAGTTAGACAATAGTATACCTCTTAATGTGTTTCCTCACAGGCTTAAGAAAATCTTTGTGTTTTCAAAATAATATTTCATTGAATGATAATGAGGTTATAAAGATTTAGCAGATAGAGCTGAAGATAGATCATAAATGGCCTATGGAAGTACTAAAAATCAGCTTAATTATTTTCTAAAAATGTGCACAGTATTTTTCTCTAAATTGTCTGCCTTGGAAAATTTTAGAAACACAAGAAAACACAAGCAAGCACATATTCCATTAGTCTTCACAGCAGTGATATCATTCCAAATCCTGTAACCTGTAGGAAACTCAGTAGTAGAAAACAAGTGGTTTTTGAGTGAAAAAGTAACTGATGTGGTAGAATTATTATGCAAAATGTTTTGATCCCATAGAACCCCAAGATGGTTTACTGAGACCTTCAAAATTTTCTGAACACATTAGGAAAAGCACTATCTCAGAATCTAAAGTTTAGAAGATATGACAATGTAAAAATGTTCCCTTCATTTTATATGACATGCATGTTTTATCACATCTAATAACTCATTTCTTTCTCACGATATCCCTGCATTCTTATAAATATTCAAGGGACCAGGAGTCAATTTCTTGTTATGAAAACTGAGGCCCCAGAACTTGTTCAAGTTTATATTTCTAGTAAGTCTCAAAGAAATGACTTTTGCCCGTACTCGTTATTAAGAACATCAATCATATCATCAATACGTACTGCATGTGTGCACATGATGTCAGGAACTGAAAATCAGAATAGAAATGTATTGGGGAAGCCAACCAAGAGAGAAATAAAGCACAGATAAAAAAGCAAGCAGCAACATTTGACATAAAATCTTCCATCTTAACATGAATAAGACCATCATTCCCTTTTCTAACCTTCTCAGAGCTACATGATTGCCTTGGGAATTGAAAAGTATTTTGACCTTGTCTTTTGTTGACTCCAGTCCCCACCATCACCCGACCATCACATACATGTCTCTCTCTGCCACTTTTTCTGCCAAATATGTGAAAAGATCCTACATAATGATTTCCATCTTACCTTATGCCTTTCTTCAGTCTTAGAAATGTCAGCTTACAAAGAATAAAATGCAGAGAGAAGATATTTTAAATAACCTCTTTTCTCATCTCATATCTGTCACATCTATTCTAAAAAAAAAAAAAGAAAGAAAATAAAAAAAACTGAAGGAAACATATAACCCATAACCCAATGAAAATGGGTTCCTTTAACACGGAAGAGTTTAGAAATTTATAATTTATGAGGAAAGATATTATTAAAAATGATAATCCTTTGAATGATTTGACAGTCACTATCTTTTGAAATGAAATTCTCACAAGATCAAATGGTGACATGTTTGGGAAACGATATTATCAATAGCAATTGTTAGTAAAGCTGATTGTCAAATAAAATATATTTAGATGTCTGCTACATGTTTTTAAGGGACAAATAATAGAAGACATGAGATAGTAAACATCTTCAATGTGACAATACTTTAAGATTTTTTTTTTTAAGGTGAAAAACTAAGTTGAACAAAATAAATCATCATACTTGATTGGGCAAAAACACTTAAAAGACCATCTTCCTTTGAACAATGGGGACTGCCATCATGTTGCATCACTGTATTCAGGGTGTAAATTCCCTCATTCTTTTCTCCATACTGTCGCAGTATAGTAAAAGGAAAACTTTCCACTAAGATGAAAGGGTTTTCTAAAAACAGCCTTGTTAATCGTACCCCAGTAACATGAGTCCTTTACTTTTTTTGTGGAAGAAATGATACACAGTATAGCCAGAGACAAAGGGAAGACTTTAAATTATTCCCAGAAAATTCAACAAGCACTAAGCAATATCCGGACAAGTAAATTACTAGGACAAAATAAGTGACTTTGTTGATGTGAAAAGACTTAAGTGGGTGAAAAACAACTGCAAATAAGACTGGAGAGTACTCAAGGAATATAAAGAAGAGTAAGGTAGTTAAGGCCAAGTGTAGTAGAAAGAAATATGCAGGGGGCAATGAGGGGTCATATTTCTTGAAAAAGTCTCTTTCTTAAACTGACTACAGAGCAAAATTTAAATAAAATTTCTGAATGAGAATTTTCCAAAAGTTAAACAGTAAAGCGTTCTCTAGAATCACATAGATGGAGAGGTGAAAGGAGAATTTCCCACAAGTGGGCCAAGAGGTCTGGGGAAAGATAATAATGGAAGAATTCCTGACAAGAAAATACACCTCTCATTACATAACCATGAACTAAGAGATTACAAAAAAAAAAAAAAAAATCTTTAAAAAGCCCATATAGACCTATTGAGTCTCTGCGTTTAAGTGCTGGAAGTCATTTGGATTTTCAGAGCCATATATTCTTACCTTATGTACAATTGCAATAAAATTGGTTACTCTTTCTATGATTTCTTAGTAGGCTCTCGGTAGAGCTTATCCCTGTGCAGAAAAATAAGGTTCTTCCCTTGTGAAACTTACAAGGTATAAAATAAAGTTTTCCTTCTCATAAGTTGTTTACAAAAAGCAAATATGCACATGTGAAAATTGTTATAAGAAAGCAAGATGAGAGCAATAAAAAGGGCAGTACACAATAATAAGATTGGACAGTATGAGAGAGAGAGAGAGAGAGAGAGAGAGAGAGAGATCCAAAAAGCTTGCTTGCCTGAGACCATTTAATAAAGGTACAAACAGAACTAGATAAGCAACCCTAGAGGCCATCATTGCATCCAAAGCTGCTGGTACCCAACAAAGCAGCCAATGTTTATAAAGATTATAATGATGATTCTCAGACATACCAATACACACACACACACACACACAAACACACACACACACACACACACAGATGCCTTATCATATATTCAGCATATTCTGATTAAAGGGCAAGAAAACAAAATACATGTTGGAGGATAGTCCTCAAAAATATTCAAATAAAGTATTACTGCTTAAGGAGTATTTGAATCTTTTGGGGATGTAATAGAGTCACATTTAAAAAATGTTAAATGCATGCATTTTATTAGCTTTCTTCTGGTATCTGTTTTGCTGTATTTGTTGCCAAGCATTCCACATAAAAGTTGTTCATTTTTTGACCCTCAGTTTCCTTCTTCTGAATCTGATGTGATCAGTGATTCAGATGATGAAGATATTGAGCAGAATTCGTCAACTCAGTGGAGGCTAGTCAGTAAGTCATAAAGAAGTCACACAACAACAAGAATAAAAGTCATCATACCAAGAGGCACTAACCCAGTCACCAGTCCTTGACTTCATGACACAAAGTCATTTCTGATATACAGTAATCATCTTAATTTTAAAAGTTCCGGTGATTCTTTTCCTCACTGGGTGAACTAAATATCACAAGGACTCTTAATTTCCCTTCTGGGTTGATGGTATATAGACTATGCAAATATCACTTACTTTTTACAGAATCATTAAAATCATGGTGTAATGTTGACAAGTTATGACCAAGGATTAGGTATAATTATCACTACTTGGCATAAAATTCATTCAAGATATAATTTTTTAGGAGGAAAACTGTACATTGTAAAAACCTTTTGACCTTTTGCCTCTCCTCCATAGGACTTCAGGGAACATGTTGTGTAGTGACTCCGATTAAAATGGATATGTTTTGAGGATCATTAAGGGTACATGGAAGCATGTATCTTAATAAGTCTAGGCAGAATAACAATAAGCTAGTAAGTTTCCACAGTCTTGTTTTCCCCCTCTCCCTTTCCGTAAAAGCTTGATTTACAAATGGTACCTACTAGGAAAGAAGAGAAAGAAAAATAGTTGATTTTGTCAGCCTGAACCCTCGATGCTAAATTTTGATGCATTTTGTTGGCAATTAGAAGACACTAAAAGCTGTGAATGCATCATAATTGGATAATCAAAAATTGACATTAATCATATTGGGTTAAAATAAATGAAAAGCTTAAATTTTGTAGCCCATTACAATGTTGTCTACATAACATTAAGTTATTCAAATGAAATCTTAAAAATTCAATGAATTATCATTTAGTAAAGATGTCAAATTAAACACCTCCTACTCCTTACCAAACACCATTAAAATACAAATATT
Source organism: Tarsius wallacei (assembly GCA_963574415.1). Lineage (NCBI taxonomy): Eukaryota > Metazoa > Chordata > Mammalia > Primates > Tarsiidae > Tarsius > Tarsius wallacei. Next base: position 349 of record CAUYQG010110833.1, on the reverse strand, counting down.
GACTCTCTGTTTAAGGCATAAACCCAAGAGACAAGTAGAAAGGGAAATAATGCACTAGGAAGAAAAAACAACTAAAATGGGAGTTGTTAAACTGTGGGAGATCTGAGAAAGTTAAATCCTGTACTAACTGGGAAGGAGGGGGAAGTCAGACATCACCTACGTTGATTCCAGAATCTGGTCACCTCCCCAATTCCAGATACCTGGGTGCCTACTCTCCCTGAGGCTGGATTTTTCTCTGCAAGCAGCAAAACTGAAAATCTCAGGCACAGTTGAAAATGAGCATCCCATAATGAGCATATTCAAGGGTCCACTGAGTACTAAGATCCTCAGCTCTGCTCCAGAATAGTGA
>CAUYQG010110832.1:0-43096 GCA_963574415.1 Tarsius wallacei | reverse complement strand
CTGATCTCCTTTCTCTAACCTGCCTACTTTATCACAAGTGAACACTTTTACATAATTAATTAATTACTAATAATTATTATGTAAATAGTTCATAATATAAGTATCGTTGCATAATTATAACTCCCTAAATGTAGAAAATGTCTTCTCCCCATTGCCATCGTAACAATCTTTTTTTTTTTTTTTTTTTGAGTTGGAGTCTCATAACACTCTGTCGCCCCGACTGGAGTGCAGTGGCCGCTCCCGGCCACCGCAGCCTCGACTTGCTGGGCTCCGACGATCCTTCCGCCTCAGCCTTCCGAGTAGCTGGAACTACAGGCGTGCGCTACCACGCCCGGCTGATTTTTGATTTATTGTAGAGATGAGGTCTTGCTTGCCCAGGCGGGTCTCGAACCCGCGGGCTCAGGCAATCCACTCACCTCAGCCTCCCAAAGGCGCGGGATTACAGGCTGAGCCACCGACCCTGGCTCATCGTAACAATCTTTACTGATTATTTAAATTAGTGAATTGCAAATACCCACTTTATCTTCTTGATCCTTGTCTTGATCACCTCTTGCATGGAATACTTCAGTCTCATCCCACACCATGCTTCCTCCAGCTATAGGGTGCTCTTTCACAAAGGTAAATAAGATTACTTACTCTCTACTTAAAATCATTCTAATAACTCCCTAATAACCACAGGATAAAAGCCATATTCTTGTTTTGGCCATAAAGTTTGCTGTGCCTTGGTTTCTTCACATAGTTTCAAGCTTAATTCAGCAATTCATATTTCAAATTCTGCTTGCTAGCCATACAAACAAATCTAGCTTTAAAATAAATAAATGTACCATAGATTTCAATTAAATGACTTTACACCTGCTTTTCTCTCAGTCTGGGGTTCCCTAACACTTTTTCTTTGCCCTAGTAACCGGAGATGGGGTTTTTGTTTATTTGTGAGTTTCACAAAACTCATTTTCTGTGCATTCACTGCTGGGAGGGCTCTTTGATTACCCAACCTACGTAAATTTTAAAGATTCAGGGAGCATAAAAGAATATCATCTACAACAGCAAGCTGGCATACCAAGCCCCTGTAGCAAACTTTTTCTCCCTTCTTGTGTTACAAAGTCTAAGAAGCTAAATTCAATTCCCCAAACTCCCTTGTGACTGGAGTTCTGGGTATCGTTGAGGCTCTGCTAATCAGATACAATTTCCTAAGATCTGACTTTGGAGCCTATTTAAAAAAGAGAGAATGTCAACACTTTGTGCTGCATGAGCCATTCATTTGCATGTATTGATCCAGCACAAAGGGTGTGGTTCTGGAAGGAGATATTGAAGTGGTTGCTCCTCGACTCATGAGCAGAAGTGATGGTGTATTTCTGAAGTGAACAACTGCAGCAATGACTTATTGATTCCCTAGTTTCCTAATTTTAACACAGAGTGACCCATTCCCCTAAATTTTCTAAAAGTCGTAGCTAAATCTTAGAACATACTGCTCTGTATGTGATTCTGTAAGCACCATTTTCTAACTTAAACCCCTTTATGCTTAAAATAGATGAATTATCTTGACAATCATATAAGGTAAATAACATAATCATCCATTTTTCATGGATAAAGAAACTGAGGTACACAAAGTAAATATTTCAAGGTGACAGAGTTAGAAGTGAGTCCAGGAAGTGAACTCAAGGACTTCCTCCCAAATTTTGCCTAAACTTCTGTTGTGTAAAATCTCTTCTGTGTGTCAAATTACCATAGTCGTCACTTCTGCAGGTGCAGAAACTTAATTCCTTTAGAGCATTTTGGGTCGATCTATTTCTAATGATAGATTTATGATAAATGAGTTCACATCAGAACATCATCTATTAACACAAAGGGAGGTGTAATTTCCATGGAGATGCCAATGTTTATCTTGGCCAAATCAGCACCATTTTTTGCCCTATAAAAGACCTATAGCTGGGCTCAGTGGCTCAGCCTGTAATCCCGCGCCTTGGGAGGCTGAGGTGAGTGGATTGCCTGAGCCCGAGGGTTCGAGACCTGCCTGGGCAACTTGGCGAGACCTCATCTCTACAATCAATCAAAAAATTACGCCGGCGTGGTAGCGGGCGCCTGTAGTTCCAGTTCCTTGGAAGGCTGAGGTGGAAGGATCGCCGGAGCCCAGCATGTTGAGGCTGCGGTGGCCGGGAGCGGCCACTGCACTTCAGTCTGGGCGACAGAGCGAGACTCCAACTCAAAAAAAAAAAAAAAACCTATAAAAGAAGCCACATTATAATTAACGTCTGTTTCCTTAGCACGGAACAATAATGAAATAACTTTAAAAATAAAATTGTAATGGTTTCCATCTGTGTAAAAAGGATGTGGTCTTCTTGGAATTTTTTGACATTAACACCTTGCATAAGTCTTAATGATATAATGAAACTTAGCTATAGAGCTAGAGTAATTAAAAGCAGATTGGCTACAATCCCCACTACCTCGAATAGCTCTTTGATCAAAATTGTCAACATTTGCTTCTATGCTCCCTCTTCCACTGGCTACTCCCTCTTCTGATAAGCTTCCTTCTTTAGCTGTGACATCTACAGTCAGTAAATTGTCGCTTATGTCTTCAGGCTTTGAGACCATTGGTTCCTTGTGAATTTGTTTATCATTCAAGAGGCAGTGTTGTATGCCTTACCTCAGGTTTCTTAGGGAAACCCTCAGTGTCACCACTCTTAACTCACTTACTTAACTTACTACCCTTAACTCTAGCAATTCTTTACTATACCTCCCCAGTTGAAGCAAAAGATCCAGGAGAGTAGAAACTGTTCCACACAAATTTGTAGTCTCAGTTCTTGGCACAGCACAAGAAAGATGCAAAAATACCAAAAATTTTATTCTGAATGAAATAATGTTACATTTGAAGGGACTTTGCCCATTGTAATTGAATACTGACATAAAATATTAATATTGTATGGTCTGTTGTTCAAAATATATTTTCAGGATTTAAAGATAATTTCAACTATGTTTGCGAAGAGCAAATTATTACAAAAAGTTTTATGTTCTTTATTTTTATACATTTTTATAGTGCTAGCTCCTACAAACGCAAAATGATAAATTATCATTTTGAGCTCTGAGATTATAGGAAAAAGATAAATGCATATTATTTGAGTACTTCACTCTTCAAAATTGCTCCTAAAATGCATTCTGAAAAATGTGAATACTCAGTTGCTTTATTTGGCATATCTAAAGATGAAGAAACTAGAGAAAATATATCATTAATTTGAAATATCTCTACAGGGGTAATAACTTATTTTCACTATTGTTATCGTAAATAAACCATGGCAATCTTATTAGCTGATTCAATCTAATTAGTGTCAAAGTCAAGGTGCACGTCCTGAATGAATTATTGCACTCAACAATAACCATTACAACCAAGATACACATAACAAGACACATTTTTCAAAAACGTGTTTTTATAGTGAGGACTCTGAAAATATTTTATAAAACATCAGTTTAGTTTACTCCAACAAATATTTTCTGAGTATCTATCATTTACACAAAGTACTAAATTCTAGGCAAGTATGGGTGAATTAAACACAAACCCATCAAACAGTTTGCAGTAGAAAAATTGGCTATTCAAAAAGAAAATTCTAATGACATGTAACAAGTGCAATGAATATAGTTTCAAAGGGCTTCACAGAAGTAAAGAGGGGGATACTTAACCCTGTCTTGAGGATTGGAGTTGGCAGAGTAACAAAAATATGGAGACTTCCTGGTTATGGTGACATCTGAGCTAAATGCTAAAGATTGCAAAATTTGAATCCAAGAAAATGAGAGAGGCACAATCTTTTTTCAGGCCAAGAAACTTGCAAAATTCTAGAGACATGACTACTTGGTGGGCCAGGGAACCAAAAATAGATTAGCAAATTTGGAGTATAAACTGTGAGTTGGGGACTCGTGGACAATTACATAATTTTTTAGTAATAGAAAGCATCCATGTCATGGAAACCCTCTTCTGCAAGGATTAAGAGTGGGTGGTGGAAGCTGCCCAAAATATCACTGCAGATATATTGTTTTGCACAACGGAGATGTTCTCTGCATGTCATTGCCTTATAAATCATGCAAGCATTTAGTAATAGAGACATAAAGATAAACTTAGCACTCATTTAGTTTGGTTTCAAGTAGTTGTCTAATGTGAACCCATTTCAACATTTAAATGATATTAAATTTATTAAAGCATCATGGATAGCACTTGAACCTGAAAAGTGTAGAATTAGTGGAATTTTCTGTATCAACCATTAGGCAGACTGTCACTGATGGGCTACATCGATAGCTTATCACTTTATAAAATGTGTCATTTTAAGCCTTGTCAAATTTATATCTGGTCTAGAATCCAGGCAACCAGAACAATCTAAAAACCAAAGCTAGAAAAGTGAGGTGACAAACTATATGGTAAAGTTGCAAGATCTTTCTATCTCACTCTAGTTGAAACAAACCTCACACAGTTTGTTGCAATTGCACCTTTATTTTGTCTTTCCTAATCTGCTTTTGAACTTCTCTCCACAAGATATTTTTTATCAAACTATGGTCAAAGTGTTCTTTTCAAAATACTAGTTTCATGCTCAAAATCTATCCTCAGTTTATAATCTTTTAGTGAATTTGCACTGCATTTAAGGATGCAAATCAAATTCTTTATATGACCTATCAATAATGTGCTGCATAATCTTCTGTTCTTTGTGAAAATCTCAAGCCTCACATTGTATTCCCAAGAACTCCCTCCTTTTCATATGGAAGCAAACCTTTTTGAGAGAGCAAGAACACCTCGTTCTCTCAAACTAGACCCATAGACATTGTTTTTGTCTGTCACACTCTGAAACATTGCATGAGAAGTTTTCTATGCCTAAAACATTATTTCTAACTCTCCCTAAATTCTACTTTTCCTTTTATGGAGTTAACTTGTACTCAACACTCAGATCTCAGATAAATGGTTTCTTATTTAGAAAAACCTCCACCGACCCTTTTACTTGTCCAAACATCTTTTGAATATGTCTCACAACAATTTTCACCTCTTTTTCCAAGCACTTATCATAATTATGCACTTTATAATAACTATTATTATGTAATAATGTCTGATGGCCCTTCTAGATTATAAGTTCCATGAGAACAGAGACTGTAACTCCTTGCATTTTCATGACAATGTCTGATATATAACAGCTATAACAGAAATTTAAATTTGAAACTTTCAGCTGAGTGATCAAAGTACAAAATTAGTTTTATCTCAAAAGATTCGCTAATCCATATAGAGATTTAATTCTGATAATTGATAAATGATTCTCCTGCTCTTATCCATGATGCAAAGTGTTTACGAGTGTGGATATAAATGGATGAGTTTTAAGCCAGATTTTTAGAAAGTGCTTTGAGTCTTAACCCATTCTCCATTGAAAGAAGTAATGATGTGAAGATAAGGTTAATTTTCTGACTTCAACCTTAGTTAGAGGGTTGTTATCTTGATTGGTTCAGGCTGCTATGACAACAGAGATTTATTTATCAGAGTTCTGGAAGCTGGGGAGCCAAGAATAAGGTACTAGCAGGTTTGGTATCTGGTTAGGACCTGCTGTATGATTCATGGTGCCTTCCAGCTGTGTCTTTATATAGTTGAAGAGGCAAGTGATCTCCCTTAGGCATATTTTATACTAGTGCTAATCCCATTCATGAGGGCTCCATTGCCATGACCCAACCACCTCCCAAATTGTTCCTCCTTTTCACATCATCATATCGGTGACTGGGTTTTGACATAATGACTTTTGGAGGACATGATCATTCATAGAGCTTGTAATGTGCTCAGTGAAGTAGGGCACAAAGAGCAAAATTCTATTTCACAATTGTGGAAAGTAGTGACCAATGGTATCAGGAAGTATGGCTAAAAACCTTGCAAGCAACTGCACTACTCTCAAACAGTGAACCAAAGATGTGTGTCTTTTGAAATTTGATATGGCAACCATTCCAGGAAAATCAGTCCAAGAGACAGTCTGCTGGGGTTGGAGAAGCCCAACAATAGGAGGTTGTGGTATACCCCACAGGAAGAAGACACTGAAGAGTAGAATTCTGAAGTTGCCAGTGTGCTAATTCACTTTATGTTGCTATAACAGAATACCTGAGACAAGGTAGTTTATTAAAAATAGAGGTTTATTTTGACTCAAAGTTCTGGAGGCTGGGAAATTCAATGGCATGGTGGTAGCTTCTGGCAAGGGCTTTCACAGTCAATTCATCATAACATGGCAGAAAAGCAGAAGGAAGGACAAAACTCAGGAAGTGGTCTTGACTTATAACAATTCATTATCAATGTAACTAATCCGGTCCCTGAGAAATGAGATATTCTCATTCCTGTGAGAATTAACACAGTCCCAAGAGAACAGCATTAATCCCTCTTGATGATCTAATCACCTCTTTTAAGTCCCCACCTCCCAAGATGACCACACCAGAGACAAAGTTTTTAATACATAAAACCTAGAGGATAGACTAAAACCAGAGCAGCTGGCATAAAGAAAAAGCAAAGCCCACATCTTGACAAATGAAAAACCCAGCAGAGGACTCAAGAAATTATCTGTGAAAGAACAGGGTTTAAAATTTTATTAATCAAGAGAATGCAAATTCATCTTACATAGTGCCAGTGAATTAAACTCTGATTTCCTCACCTCTTATCTCCTCAATCTTTTTGTTCCTAATAGGGTTAAAGTCACAGAAAAAAGAGGAAAATTGATAAGTGATCACTTAGAGTCAAGGGATGATAACTCTACTTCAAGGCAGCTGGCAGCTTGTTACAGCTGGTTTTAGCTGAGATAAAAGAAGTCTTATCACTGAATGATGATTGCAGCATTGGATTAATATACCAAATGTTTTTAATTACTGAATTGAAACTGTATTTTCATCATGAAATGACTGCTGGACTTTTTGTAATTTAATAGTGATCAAAAATGCAATGAAGTCATTCTAGGATTTAAGGGGAGGAGTACCCATTTTGAGAGGTTTAAAAGAATGAAAGATTAAAAAAAAAAATTTACTTTTGTACTCCATTAGTAATACTTAATGCTACTTTGTTACATGGTTATGCTTCATTTTTAGCTCGCCTTTAATTAACAAGCCATATGGTCTTGAAAAATGTCTGATAAAATCAGTCTTATTTGTAAAAGTAAGAAACTCCCCTAAATCTCATAGTGTGTTTCCAACCGTGAATGACTACTATTCTTTAGTAATCTTATTTCCTTGGAAATCACCCTCTAGAGAGAGTAGAATAGTTTAAAGTCCTCAAATAATAACTATTTTACATTTTTAACATAGAGATACCAAATGAATAGATATTTGGACCTGAACATTTAGCTGAGGAAACAGAAACAGATCACTGCAATTTTGTAAGTGTAACGTTAGGGTATGAAATCTAAGGTTATTATATGAGACCCGTTTAACCACTTTAAAAAATGTTTTTGGCTTTTTCTATGAGTGATCAACATTAAAATGGGAAAAATGCTCAGGATATCTAAAACTTCCAAGTCAGCCTAATTTTGAAAATAAACAAACAAAAATATATATTCTTAAAAATGAGATTATTTTTAATATCAAATTTCTATATAATAGATTTATTTGTTTGGTTTCATAAGTTTCTTTATTTTTCCATAACTTTGAATGCTTGCCCCAATATCCAATTAAATCTCTAAGTACATGGATATGTCGCACAAAGAAAAGTCATGGTGTGAAATGTTTAGTCATTTGTATAGGACAGTGTTTTTAAGAATACATAGAGAACAATTTAAAGTTCATACTTTGTATATGCTTTGAAGAAAATAAAAACATTTGTCTCATTTCTTGTTTCTTAAAGTCACATTTGAATAGTTCTATTTTTAGGGCATTCTTATCACATTTTAATTACTCGCTTACGAGATAGGCCCCATAAAATGTTAACCATGAGACTGGAGGTAAGTTCTTAAGTAGTTTTATATGATTAATCAATTTTAATTAAAAAATAACTGTGATGAAAAAACCAACAAGATTAAACTTTGAAAAATGAAATATAGTTGCTATCTGGGAAAAATAATATGAGAACAGATTTTCGGTGGGAGGGAACAACCTGGAATATTACAGTGCCAGAAGATACCTAATAGGCAAGGACAGTGAATTAGACATTAGACATCATGTGAAAGTGTTAAAAAATAAAGTCTTAAACACTAAGATTTTTCCTTTCACATTAATTTTGAATCATGTAAAATTTAAGTTCAGCTACCTGAACTTGTATGGAGCTAAAGATGCAAGTCTCAAATCTCTTACATATAAAACTGACAATTTACAAAGGCCATTCACCCCATTCAAACTGAGAAAAAAAAAAACCATAAAAATTTAGATTATCTGTTATATTCTAGTACAGCTTGTCTTTTGGGGGGGGCATTGGAAACACAATCACCATACTTTTAATAATATGAAGTTAAAGACACTCAAATAGCTTTAAAATATTTACTATAATTTAGAACATTTACTCTTAAGCACCTTAAGATATAAATGAAAATAACTTTGTGAAGAATATATACCATATTAGGCATAAGTTTGGGTATAATTTTAAAATTTGATTATGTAGAGCAATATTCACACTAAAAATCCAGAATGCTAAAAGTAAGTGGAGGTTTCAATAAGTTTGACAACAGAATCAGAAAAAAATACATAAGGGGCTTTGTAATAGACTCAGTTGGCACTGGGTACAATAAGAAAACAGAACCTAAGTAACAGTAAAAAAAATGGAGTTCAAGTAACACAGTATATCAAAGAGATCAAAATGGCAGATACATATTATGAGACAGAGGGTTAGCCAAAACAAATGCTTTTCTATTCAAATACTCTTTCTTCAGAGGCTTTCTATAAATTGAGAAGAGAAATACCTTCATAACATACCATAAATTATACAACATGCTTTAAAGTCTCTTTTCAACATACTTTCTGAGGATCTATGCAGTTTTTTTTGACATTTATCAAAATGTCACTACAATATGGATGTCATCTAATCCATAGTCATGTATCAGGTTCCACTAGAGCTTACAACAAAAATATTTTCCAGGAATTAAAATTAGTAAATAAGTCACATGAACACTTATTGCATGGGAGGAAGTTTTGAGCTTTCAGTAGTTTCTCATAAAAGCTGCCAACATCCAAAAAACTGTGGCAGAAATATATCACTAACATAGAGATCTCAGTTAAATTATCTCTATTGGGAATTTTGTGGATGAAGTGTTCTGATGATGAAAATAATTAATACTACTTACATATTATTACTACTATGTTAGAGTTGTCAAGTCTTTTGACACATGTTCAATTTGACTATCATAACAGCTCTTTCAAGTAGGGATGAAAGAAAAACGATGCTCGAGGAGTTAAGAATCTCATATAATATCACAAAACTGCATTCACTATTTTGATGCTTTGACCAGTCTAGTCATATACTTTGTCAATTGAACCTGCATAATGAACATTTGTATACCTAACCCTGAATAGTACCCCACATCTTTAAAATAAAAAATTTAAAAAATAAAATAAAATAAAATAAAAATGCTCTACAGAGCCTTTAAGATCAATACTTTCCATGCTGAAAAGTAAGACTTGCGGGACTGCCATTAGGACTGCCGCCAGCCTCCAGTGTTGCCCTTCAGTTCTCACCTTATGATGGTTAGGGCCTAGTGAAGCCCCTTCCAATGTAGAATCAAGGTAAATGGTGTAACCAATAGGATACTGTGGAAATTACAGAATGTGACTTCTAGCTAGATCATAAAAGACCTTTTGTCATTGTGTTGTTTTATCGGATTTCTCTTTAGGGGAATGCAGCTACTATGTTTAAGTTCACTCCAACACGGCTATGTGATAAGATGTGATAAGAAACTGAGGACTCTTGCCAACAGAGAGATTAATATGTCAGTTTTGGGAATTCAGGATTCCTCATCTTCAAAAACTTTGTGAGATAATTACTGTTTTAAGCCTTTAAGTTTTCAAATAATTTATTGTGCTGCTAGAAAATTAATACAATTGTTAAACATATTGGCAATTTAGTGCCAACAATTTCTACAAACTTTGTATTTTGTATGTTTTTTTATAATCACATTTCCATTTGATCTTCAGCCATTTAAGAAAAAAAAGTTAAATGTATAGATGCTAAAAAATTATTTGCTCCACATAATGAATAATTTTCTCAAAAATGATAAAAGAGAATAATGGGTTTCTTCCAAATTCCTGATATTTATTCTCTCAGAAATATTTTTGAGAGTCTATCATGTGTTGACAGAGGAAATAACATATATAATCCTTTCTCTCATGTAAAATATCTTCCAATGTGGAGCATAGAAAATAAACAATGAAGTATATCAGAGTATGGTAAGTATTAGGGAGAATAAGAGATCCTTCTAGTGTGAGGAGAGTGCTTGGGAGTGGCATGAGCTGTCTTATGTCTTAATCAAGTTCGCTGGGCTGGCAATACCTATAGGCACAGTTTGGGCAGCTTGCACTGCAGATGTAACTACCCTGAATGCTGGAAAATTCAGCCACTGTCCTTATAATTTCAGCATAGTCCCTGAATTTTCATATCAATATTTCCAGTTGAAAATATGGGGCAAGTGCTGTCCATTGCTGAATTCAAAGTTATGCGACAACACTCTAGCCAAAAAAGCATTGAGTCTAAAACGGAAAAACCTGTGATATTTCCCCTACTATAAACTAACAAGGTCAACTGCTACAGAAAATAGGGACCATGCACCATGCTGAATTCATTCCGTGAAGTGTTGTGACAATAACTGCTGTGTTGAATATGTATCTTTAGCAGGCTAATATGATACATATGGCTTCTTAGTCAAAGACAAAGACCATTTATCACTCTTACTTTGGTACCTTGTACATCAGTTCACACTGGGCAACACAGTAAAAGCCAGATGTTATCTGTACATGCAGTGGACTATATCACAGAAAAAAAAAAAATCACTCAGATTAGGGAACTCTGGTTTTAGGCAGGATTGCTGATGTCCTGCCCATCCTCTCCTCAAAAGAAGAAAGAGAGACAAAAATATATTATCTTTAGTCTGAAATACAAGCAAATATCTCTGGGGAAAAAGGGAAAGTTTACTACACTGGACGTAAACAAATCTACTTCAAAAAAAGGAAAACAACAATGAAAAACAAAACAAACAACTTTATACTCCTGACTGTAAATGTTTTTGCTGTGTACTTAGACTCACTCAGCAGGAATGCAAGAGAAATCCATGCAGGGATGTCTTCAAACATAAGGAAGACTAGGAAAATGAATATAAAACATTTTCAGATTTGGTAATGAGTTTCAGGTTCTTCAGAAGGTAGAAGATTCTGGAAACATACAAGGCAACTCAGATGCTGGATGGATGAAATTAATGCAAAATGACTACTAAAACTGACCTCTGACACTGGCTGATTCATTGGTATCACAAAGTGAGCAGAAACTGACTTCTCATGTCTGCATTCTTCCGTCTTTAGTTGATTTCAACCTTAAGGTGTTATAAAGTACAGTAATAGCAGACACAGAATTATATAAAAATATATCAACAGCAGCAGAAACAATGATAAATTTTGAAAAATAGAAAAGACACTGTATTTTTCTGTGGCTCTGTTTTGTGAATGAGAACATTTTTCTTAGCTTCCCAGTAGAATTTGCGTCTGGTTCTACTGACTAGAATTGGATCAGTTGCTTTTTCCTAAGTCAACCTGCCACTTGCGAAGAGTGTGGAATTACCAGAATTAGTTTAATCAGCTAAGGTGGATATGAAAATAGCCACCAGAGGGTGCAATGGGTATGGGAACTGACCCAGATTTGGAGGATCAAGAAGCTGATCCTAAAATAAAACTGGTAGGTTAAGTAGAAACTAAATAGCTGAAGGGAGTAAGAAAAAATGCTCTAGGAAGAAAACAGAGCAAAAAGAGTGAGCAGGTATAGAGATTTCCAGAAACAGAAAGGAGTTAAAATTAAATGGACCATTGATTTTAAAAGTCTAGTTACCAGAAATAAGACCAAAATGGCAAATATCGTTTAGTCACAAGAGCCAGGAATAAGAATGCTTACATTTTCCTAAGGGATATTTGTTTGTGTATAATTTATATAACTTCATATACATATTCTACATTCTATCCTAATATTTACTTTCAAAATTTGAAACGTCTTAAAATGTATTCATGCTTATCTCTTGGCAAGTTAGTCTTTTGTTTCCTTAATTGAGTTTTACTATTGCGTACTATTTTATAAGAACCTAAAATTCAAGATGAACCGATGTTTACGAGTAATATTGGAATGGCATATGTTAAGTACCACAAAACAAAAAATATTTGAAGGAATAGTGTCTTATTAGTCAGTTATTCAATGAATTTGTAACTTCATAGTTACATAGGTTTTTTTTCACTTTCTCATTCTGTATTTGGGGAGGAAGACATAAAACTGTACACCGTGGACTTTTTTTTTTTTAACTAGTCAGGTCCCTCTGAGGTTTGTGTTCTCAGGATATTCCCAACACCGTGGACTTTGAGGAAAGAACAGATATACATATTCAAGAGAAAGTTAATGCTATGGGTTTCGGAGAAATTTTTATCTTGGAAAAGGTTTGCTTGACAGGAACCTTAATACAGCTCCCAAGTAGAAGAAACATAATTAGAATTTCTTCAATTTAAGGAAGTAACATGAATGCACTGTCCTGGCTTTTTGCCTTAGGGTAGCCTGTCCTTCTCCCCAGGGTAACATGGAAGTTAAGTATTCAAAAAAGATACTCCAAGTAGGAGTAAAATTTATGCTTTAGAGCTTGATCACTCTGAACCCAACTGTAGACAAATTAGAAGATAAAGTACACAGCTGACAGGAACTGTAAATAAATCACTGTCACAATGTCATTATTTCTTCCTGTTTCATTTTACATTACTGATGATTGTTGGGGACAACTCCCAGAAAGTCATTTGAAGATGTTAGAATAAAACCAAGTTTTAACTACAAACTATTGAGAATGTTTTATTAACAAATTTTTCCAAAATTGAAGTTGTTTTATTCCCCCTCAAAATGTGCATCAGACACCAATAATGACAGCTAGATTACTATGTCTATATTTGAAAGTAAAAATAAGCAGTTCTGTTTTCTTATTTTATGTTTTACTCCTTTGATAACATTGCAATACCATCACCATTTCCACAGTTTTGTGTCTTACTATCTACTTTTACCTACGAAATGAAATTTCAAAAGTAGTATGTGGCAGTAGGGTAGGAAGGCATAGCTGAGTTTGAAGGTGCGGCAAGCTTTCATGGCTGGTAAAGGAAATAATTCATTTTTTCCTAACTCTCACTTTCAATTTCTTATAGAAAAATACTGTAAATTGCATTTATCCTTGAGTATTTATAGCTCATCAACTCCAATTATTTTTGTCATAGAAGAAAGTCTATGAAATTTGTCCAGTAAGGTTCAAATTATCCCAGTAAATATAAACTGGAATACTTTTTAGCTGCATAGAAGAACCACTGAAAAAATGATATCATAATAATTTTGAAAACCTTGTGTATTTTATTATCTCAATTTCCCTTCCTTGAGAACTTCCATTCAGTTACCCATTCTTTTATTCTTAGCACATATGTTCTCAATTTGCACTGTATCAATTTGCATCTATTTGTAGATTGCTGTTGGTAAAACATTTCTTAATATTGTGTGAATGTATATTTATTTTTCTATCTCCCCAACTGGATTGAAATTGCATGCATGACAAGCACTTAGTTGACGCTCTGTGTTCCTAAACTAGGACAAGTGCTCAATAAAAGTTTGTGGAAAATAATAACTCTTCTTTAAAACTCTTTTTTACCACTAAACATAGAAACCATAAAGAAAAGGATCAATTGATTGGACCATACAAACATTTTAACTTTTGTGCATTAAATAATAATAAATGAGCAAAATTGAAAAACAAATACAAATTGAGAAACTATTGACAGCATTTATGATACATAAAGCTTTAATTAATAATATAGAAGTTAAGTTGAATCAATAGTAATAAAAAAATTTGTCCACTACAAGTGGATGAGAAGTAGTGTCATGCAATTTGCAGTGAAGATTAGATAATAGACAAAAATATCATATATAAAATATATGGACACAAAGACTAGTCAAAGAAAATATGATTTGATCAAATGTAAACTGGGTTTACCTCTTAAATTGGCATTAAACCTGAGAGAAGTATTGTGGAAGGACTGAAATCTCTTTTATTTATTTACTTAATCTTTTTTTCTAAAGATGTGGGGTTCAATTCAGGGTTAGGTATACAAATATTCATTATGCAGGTACCCTTGTGGAATCTCTTTTAGACCCATATCTATTGCTACAGATTTTATGGAGACAGTTTTTACCATGTAAGCTAAGTATTTAAATACATATTCAAACTTTGGATTATAATTATTTTATTACTTATAAGAATTTTACGAAGAAAATATTGTGTGTTTAACAACATAAATTTGGAGGCAACCCTTTCGGGTCCCCTCCCACTGTGAGAGCTTCTCTGTCCTCTCAATAAATCTGGCTTTCTCACGTTAAAAAAAACAAAACAAAACATAAATTTGTAGACTACTACATTTGTAATCTGGTAAGGGTTTAGTTTTTGGAGAAATTCCTAATAAATATAAAAGAGATAGAGTATTTCTCCACATATTGCTGGTTGGTACATCATTTAAGTGTTTTGCACATGATGTAGATTTCATTTACAAACTGAAGTATATATTGTATCAAAAATGACTACCCTTTTACTTTAAATTTTTATTCAATTATTACTTCATAATTTTTTATTAGTAATTTATAACTTGCTAACTTTAGACCTTGTATTCTAACATACAACTATTATGCAAAGGCAAGCTAAATGAAGGAGACACAGCTTATACCCAAATAAAATTATAATGTGTGAAATTATTCATATTATTTGCGACTAATTTTACATTTTCTTTAGCAAACCATGGTTTGGGATTATTGTTTTAAACCCAATCTTTTTTTTAAAAAATAGGTAATATCTAAGCAATATGTATATATTTCTTGACAGAATAACTGATAATGTTTAGAGTAACTGAATTCCAAATTACATATTATTTCATATTGCTTGGAAGTATTGAAGAAAGTCATTGATACAAAATTCATGCTTTTTGGACTTCCGTATGACAAAAGAGAAGTAATTTTTCTTGATAGTAATTAATCAATCAGCAACTGCTCTAGGAATACAGAAGTAGAGGTTCTTTCTTGAATAATTGCCTTTAGTGAATTAATGAAAATAGTGCTACCTGAGCATTGTGTTATTGTTGTTTTTCTTGATCTTGCATATTTTCAAAATGTTTCTTGGATATAAACATCTGTTTGCTTTGCTTCTGGTTATAATACTAACAAAAGGAAGCTACATAGAGATACACGATTTATTGGTTATATTTTTCCAAATGTGAAGAAAAAGAAATAATGCAAATATAATCATGTTTTTAAAATAACATAACATAAAGCCCTGTAAGAAATTAAAGAATTTCACATGTGGCAGAATGGCTATGGCCAACTCACACAGGTGGTCACAGGGAATATTGGAGAATACCCCCCAGAAAAGATTAATGAAACATACATTTTAGGAAAAATGTTATGGTCATAATATTTAATCTTTTTATAAAAAGGATACATTTCAAAGCACTATTTGTAGCAAGCCTAAGGGCCTGATTTGCTTGTGTACAGTGGGTCCTATTTTTACTCCCTAACTCTGAGTCTCAATTGTATTTTTTTCTACCTATGATTTTGAGTAGATTTCTATGTATGTGTGTGTGTGTATATTCAATATTTGTTCTGGTGGCAAGCTGCTCAGGATATCAACTGCAGTTGAAATATCTCTTAGAGATAAATAACACCAACTGATAAGTTACAGATAGCTTACTTACTGGAGATAAAAGAAAGGTTCTCCTATCATTTGTAGTTTTCTAAAACTACTCATACTTAGCCTCAAAAGACTCAACTTAGGGGCCAATTCCATGGTTAAAGACAAACTGAAGCACTCCTCAAATCCTTGAAATTATTATGATAGCAACCCCAGCAGTTTTTTTAAGGGCGATGAGAAGACCCAACTATATGACATTCTGAAAAAATAAAAAACAGAGAGACAGTAAGAAGATTAATGGTTGCCAAGGGTTCTGTTGGCCAAAGTGAGGAAAGACTAGATTAATCATGGAAAACTTTTAGGGCAGTGAAACTATTCTGTATGATACTGTAATGGCGGATACAAGTTATTATACATTTGTCAAACATCTAAAAAAATGTACAACACAAAAAGCAGACCCTGGTGTAAACTATGAACTTTAGTTAATAATAAGGTACCAAGAGTTAACAATTGTAATAAATGACACTAATGCTAGTAACATGTTTGTACAAGTTCATTTCTTATTCCATTCAGATCCACTTATTTCTCACAATAAATTCTCTCTGTGTTCACAATATTTCTTTGTGAGAGTGGCAAGGCACAATTTCCTGGGGAAAGGGTTGGAAATGAAAGGAGAAATAGCAGGCCAATCAGTGTTAACCACTGCTGTAATTGGTGCTGAGGCTCTAGATAACACTCATCATATTCTTCCTTTACACTTACTTGGTCAGGTGTAGGTTGCTCACTTCATGAACTAATCCAGATCATCATTCCCAAGAAATTGAGAGCTTGGCTATCATGCCCTAGTCAAATTTTGATTGCATATGATTGTGACCCAGCACAGACATGCCAAGAAGTTACCCAAAGAAATCACCTCAGGTCCAATCGTACTCCTACCTGTTCCTATTATATTATAATGACCCACTGTTCTTGTGATAGACAAGAGTCAATTATCCCTGTAAGAATGGTAACTCGGTTTAGTGTTTGCTGTTTTACTGTCAAATTGAGGTCAAATGAGCAAGCATCACCATTAAAGTTAGATTTAATGAAACCCTACACAAGGTTTAGTTCTTCTAGGATGAGCTTGGCTGGTAGGCTCTGAATAGCTAGACTTTGAACTTGAGGGTTGCATTAAAGTCTTATTTGTTTTCATTCTGGAACCTAAGTTAAAAGGGACCATGACTGATATATTAAAAGAACCTAAGAGATGAGCCAAAACATGCAAGCACATTGAAGATCCCTGCTCCAATCAATATTGATACTTGCCAAACATGTCTTTTTTGTTTTTTTTTTTTGAGTTGGAGTCTCACTCAGTCGCCCAGACTGGAATGAGGTCCGGTGATCCTTCTGCCTCAGCCTTCCAAGAAGCTGGAACTACAGGCGCGCGCTACCACGCCTGGCTAATTTTTGATTTATTGTAGAGATGAGGTCTCGCCAAGTTGCCCAGGCAGGTCTCAAACCAGCGGGCTCAGGCAATCCACTCACCTCGGCCTCCCAAAGCGCGGGATTACAGGCTGAGCCACCCAGCCCGGCCAAACATGTCTTAAACCCATGCCTATTGTCAGTTAGATGGGGTAACAGATTCACCAACAATGGGTGGAGGAGGGAGATAACGTTTGCTGAGCAAAACTAATCCAAGTTATTACAGAGACTTCTAGAGTTGTTAGGTGATTAAAAGAATTAATATTCTAGTCTTAGAGGGCAAAACTTGTCCCCAAGCATAGTATGTAATATTTGCTAATTAAAAATGCATAAATGAACAAACCAGTGATCACTTGTAAAATTCAATTTCTCCAGTAATATACATTGTTAGTATTAAAATGAATTATGAAAATTCTTCAAACCACCAGAAGTAACAACTAGAAAACAACTTGATAGAACTAGAAAAGGAAAATTTTATCTGTATTTGATATGAAAATTACACTGCGGTAGTAAGAAACGCTAGGATACTGACTGATTAAATTTATTTTTCTTAAATAAAAATTTTTAAGGCTAAAGAGATACTCTAATTTCATCTCAGATTCCCTAAAAAATTAAGTTTGTTATAGAAAAATATCAGTGAGGCAAAAGGTTGGAATCCAAAAAGGTGAATATCCAAGTTAAATTTTTAAAAAGCTATTACCCATATAAGAGTATTGGCAAGGAATCCAAATCAGAGGGCTGTAAAGCCATTCTTACATTAAAAGTTACCATAATAGTCAGTGATCTATCACAGAAACAAAGAACTGAGTACCACATGTTCTCACTTATAAGCGGACCCTGAACAATTATCAAAATATTATAAGAAAGAGATTGGCAGTAGTGGGAAACCGCCAGGGGAGGGGTTTCATCACTAAGGGTACCTGATCTCAAACCAGGTGAGGTGGGGACCAAAGTAAGGCCCAATCTTTACCTGTACAATGAGCATTTGCATACCTAACTCTGATTATATCCCCATCTTTAAAATAAAAAATTTTAAAAAAGAGATACCATAGCAAAAGCACCATTAACGGTTTTATAAATAATATTTATAGTTTATGTTTGGAACTCAAAGTTAATATGTTGAAACTAATAGAAAGATAATAATGCTTTCTGTAATTCCCCCAAATCTTGCACTCTTCTTGATAGTCATCTTTAAATTGTAAAGTATATACTTTTAATACTAATGTATATAATAGTATTTTCATTTTTAATCATTTCTATAGAGGCTGTTATTCATTCTGAGTACAGCTTAGTTTCGTGTCTATAAAGTAGCTACTCTGAGACAAAATCATCAGTGACTTTCTGATGTACAACCATCCATAAGCTGGTTTCCAGGCAGGACCCAAGCAATGACACTGTAGAAGTTCTAAATGAAAATATCTTATTTTTCTAGGTACAAAAAAAAATCAAATTTTCAAAGCAATTTGCTTCCAAAACATTTTGAGTATCTATTACTTCTCCTCACATAACCAACCTTCCTATTGAAAACCACACTGTGGAATGACATTTAAAACATTTTGAACAGCAGAAATCCAAGCCACAGCAGAAGTTAGTGATGGGCTTTGCTGCCAGTAGATGACGCTGTTGAACAATGTGACTGGGAACCACCTTCCAGGAGAAAGAATGACAAATTGACACTTTGATTTTATGAGGTCAGGAGGTAAGTAAACACGTGTGGAATTTAAACTAAGATTCTAGCAAGAAGGACTTCCACTATGTACTATTACATTCTATCCTATCACAGTAAATCCCATGGTAACCCACATGTTATTTAAAATACTTTCCACAGATTTACTAAACAAATGTGTCATTGTGCTTAAAAGAATTAGGAACTGATACTCCATTTTGCTCTATTTTCCCATGTGTACCATTGGTAGGAGGAAGAGAAAGTTCTTAATGGGAAATGTTTTTAGAGATATTTTAACTGAGGCAAATATGCAAGTTGACAGCCTCTAATTTTTCTAGTGTTAAGCTATTAATAAGTAAAATTTTTAAAATGACTTATTTTAACTGAAAAATATCTAGATTCAGTCATTTATTTTCATGTATGAATTATTTTCTTTCAAAAGCAGAGTCATTTCAACATTTGTGTTTTCTCTTGGATGTTACCGGATCTGTAAAAATATTACTAGAAATTATGTCACTTCGGTGGTCCAGCATTGTAACAAAGATGATGGATTCCTCTTTTTTGCTCCATTAAGAATGTGCTACAAGACTGAAAAGAGGCATTCGAATTTTTGATATCATTGTGTACAAAATGATCAGGTAAGATGTACTGAATAAATAGCTTATATTACCAACTGATGGCTTTTGTCATAGCAAGGGTTTTATGAAAACTAGAAAGTTTATAATGTTGCACTATTATATATTATAATATGTATAATGTGTCATGTATGTGTACATATATGCATTTAGGACTAATATATATGTATGGCATGTATGATATGTATAATATGAGTAGTGTACTATAGATCTACAACTTCAAGTAGAGACCACAAATCCAAATGCTATTGGTTATGGGTTGAATAGTATCTTCCCCAAAATATGTTGAAGTTTTAACCTTGAGTACATCAGAATGTGAACTTATCTGGAATAAGGATCTTTACAGAAATTGAAGTCTTCAGGGTGGGCCCTAATTCAACATGACTGGTGTCCTTCTGAAAAGGAAAAATTGGGACACAGTGACACACACAGAGGACATGATGTAAAGCCACACAGGGAGAAGATGGTCATGCTACTGAACTAAAATATCTATGAGTCAAGAAAAAACAAGCATTGCAGATAAACAGCAAAAGAATTCTCTTGTCCCTGCTGGCACCTTGATTTCAGTCTTCCAGACTCAAAACTGTGAGAGAACACATTTCTGTTATTTTAAGCCACCCAGATTTTGGTATTTTGTCATGGCAGCCCCGGGAAATTAATATATCTACTTAGAAATTAAACAAATCTAACTGTGCTGGTTAATGAAAATGCTCATTAATGACTAAATGTGGATCAGATTTAGCCACTGACACTTTGTTCTGTATCTTTTAGCACTGAGGCATTTTTGTCAATTTTGGAGTTAACAACATCTGGAATTGTGACTTATTATCACTGATGTCAGAATCAAGATTTTGAATTATTTTGATACTCTGGAAATGTGTTGAAACCAACAGCCATCATCTTAATGGGGATAAATGAAGTGTGAAAATGCACAAACTTCAAATTATGTTAAAAATTGTGGCATGTTTGTTAGTCACAAGTATGTGTTAAAAAGGACATAAATTAATTTTTAAAAGATACAGTTTTATAAGACTGCATTAAAAATATTGCAATCCTAGGAATAATTATTGTTCCAGGCTGCATGAAATAATATGTGAAATCATATCTAATTATAAATGTCACATTTTACCTAAAATTATGCAGGTTCCAATGATCACGGGAGAGGTTGTGTGGTAGAAAGGCATCAAGCCCTGGAATATGTTAATAGACCTGTATTTTAGTACAAATCTGGCTGTAAACTACGTAAGTTGTTTAAAATAACTATCTGCTTGTGGCTCAGTATTATATATAAAATAAGGAGTTGGTAGCAAATGTCTGTACCCTAAGATCATTTGGGGCTACACAATACACCCATTTATTTATTCATTTAATAGTAATTCTTGAATATGTACTCTGTGCCACGAATTATTGTATATGCTAAGGAGTCAATCATAAAGAGGACAGGTAAGTTTTATTTTGCAGGGAACTTATTTCAATGTATGAAATGAGACAAGAATATGTGATGAGCAGAAAAATAGTTCCTATAGTTCTAAATACTATAAAAACAGGAAAGAAGTACATGGCAATAGATTAAACATGGTATATGTATTCACCAACTTGTTGAGCTCAGTGGGAAGAATTTCATGAAAACAGTTCATTTAATTGTGGATATCAACTTAAAAAAACATTAATATAAGAAATAGTAGTACATTTCAAATATTTGAACAGATATAATTTTGCAGAAGAAATCTTGTTTTGTGTGTTTTATTAGGGTACAAGTAGTACTATAAAAAGTAAGTGGAAGATAGCAGTCACAGGTTTGGATTCCTTATAAAAACTTTCCGAAAATGAAAAATAAAAATAGAATAGACTGCCTTGTACCATGAATTCCCCTGAGGACAATTTGACAGGATATTATGTTTGTAGTTCCAACACTGACTAAGGCACTTTTGACCCCTAATTTTTAGTGTGATTCCAATAACACAAATAATATTCATCCATAAGTGTGAGTGATATGCTACCCACTCTGGAAAAACGCTCAGAAAGAATATCAAACCAATAGAGATTTTCATTATACGTTACAAATCTAAGATAATAACATCAGTACTCTAAATGCTTGTTTTATCCAAGTGTGTAAGGTATGTGCTTGTCTGTGGATATGCTTGCCTTGTAGATATAGTTAGTTCTTCAATCAAATTTTGGGGGTAGATAGTAAAGTTAAAAAAGTGGGAAGTGAGTTGGGAAAGAGGAATATCAACTTCATTCTGTTTATTTTTATTATTTTTAAATTATTTATTATAGAGTTGTGAGGATACAAGTGAGGTTTTACCACATAAGTAGGTTGTATGCAGGTGAAGTTTAGGCTTCTAGGTGGCCCTCACTACCCCTGTAGTGGACCAGGTATACTTTGTGTTGTCATACGCCACCTACCCTTCTCCCTTCTTTCCTTCCCTTCTCCCTTCTTTCCTTCCCTAGCTGTGCCTAGTTGTGGCAGAGAGGGGCTAAAAACAGCTAAAATTATTTCTTTTAAAGATCAACCTGCAGGCTCCAAACCTGATAGACATGAGGCTTGAGAAAACTAAATAGCCACAAGGTGCTTTCCTGGAAGTGCAAGATAGTAACCAATTCACAACCTTACCCCCACATCCTCTCTTTGTGAAATGATCGTTTACAACCCCTGCTTGTCATGTGTACCCTGGAGACAATTTGTTCTTTGAAAATCTGGTTTTGCTAAATGCCACATTGTAAATTACAAAGAAAAATGTATAGCTATACAACCTGACCCCCTCCCTTACCTAAACTAACATGTAAACCCCCCCTCCTCTTTCTCTGGGTTGTTCAGCCTTGGAGCATTATCCCACCACTGAGTCGTGCCAGTGCTAATAAACTGCTACTTCCTAAGACAGCCTCGGTGTCACGGCCTCCCTGTTTTCCCACAACGTAGTGACTACTGATCCCACTCTTATGCTAATGTGATAAGTGTTCAGGACCCACTTATGAGTGAGAGCATGTAGTATCTAGTTCTTTGTTTCTGTGATATTTCACTTAGTATGATGGTCTCCAATTGCATCCAAGTTGCTGTGAAGGCCATGATTTTGTTCTTTTATGGCCGTATAACATTCCATCATGCGCATGTACCACATATTTTTTTAATCCAGTCCACTTTCAACAGACAGCAGGGTTAGTTCCATGTTTTCACTATTATGAATAATGTGACAATAAATACACATGTGCAGCTATCTTTTTGGTAGAACAATTTATGTTTGTCCTGTATATTCCTAGGAGAGGGATTGCTGGATCATGTGGAAGGTCAGTTTTATTCCTTTTAGAAATAGTCACACTGTTTTCTATAGAGGTTGAACTAGTTTACATTCCCACCAACAATATAGAAGCATTCCTTTTTTTCACAGCCGCACCAGCAAATATTGATTTTTGACTTATTATGATA
The DNA here is from genome assembly GCA_963574415.1 of Tarsius wallacei. NCBI lineage: Eukaryota > Metazoa > Chordata > Mammalia > Primates > Tarsiidae > Tarsius > Tarsius wallacei. The sequence continues at coordinate 20,065 of CAUYQG010110832.1, read as the reverse complement.
ACTATCCTTACTGAAATTAGATGGTATCTCACTGTAATTTTGATGGATCAAGGATCTAAATGTAAAATCTCAAAGTATGAGTCCTACAAGAAAATGTAAGAAACACCCTTCCAGACATCAGAATAGGCAATGAATTTATGACCAAGTCCCAAAAAGCGAATGCTAAAAAAGCTAAGATAGATAGGTGGGACTGCATCAAACCGAAAAGCTATGCACAGCAAAAGAAGCTACAAGATAGTAAAGAGACAACTCAAAGAATGGGAAAAATATTTGCAAATTATGCATCTGACAAAGGTCTAACATTCGGTATCTATAAGGAACTCAAATGAAGTAAAAGAAAAAAAGTAAACAATCCCATTAAAAAGTGGGCAAAGGACATGAACAGACACTTCTCAAAGGAGGAAATACAAACAGCCTACAGACACATGAAAAAGTACTCAATTTCAATTTAGAATAAAGACATGAGCAGGGGATTTGGGAGTGGAGAGTGCCTGAAGGATGGGCAGAGTGTCAAGACTCTATTAGTGTTGTGTTGAAAGTAGGCGCTCTTTCTTCTGTATCCTTGCTTTTGAAGGATGTTAATGCATTCTCTCTCCAGAAATGTCAGACTCAGAAATCTAAGGGTAGGATAGTAGGGGTATAGGGATAAACATTCAGGTAATAGTGGAGTTACTTCATACTTATATTAAGCTTGTCCAAAATATGGGTTCATAACTACTCCAATGACCAATTTTGTATGTTTGATTCAAAATCTTCAAAACAATTTCTTCTCACACTAACTTTTGAAATTATTTTGAGGCACTACTTATTATTATTTAACCAAAGCTGCTGAGTTTTATTCTTGGTTCTATCTCTGAGTGTCTGGGAGGCCATTTCTTATTTTCTCATCAGCTCAGCAGCCCATGTATAAATGTATGTAATATTTAAAATAGACTCAAAGGGTCATGCTAAAATTAATTTTTACATGGTACATTGAAATTTTTGCTTACTGCCTTATTTAAGAAAAAGAAAACTCAGTTTAAGAATATCTTAATGGTATTAGAGTATTATTCTTGAACATTCAAGTGCCAGCTATGCCCTAGTAATTTTTCAGAAGTAAATAGATATCTGTATTTGGGCCAGACATTTAAAAACAAGGGTATCCAATATTCTTTGATGAGTTATAATTAGAAGGAGATAAGCAGTTGCTTACAAATAGTGTGGTGTATTTGGTGTGAGCAGTAAGAAATTCTTCCTTGGTTTCGAAAGGAAAGCCATGCTCATGTACATTTTTACACTGGCAAAAAGTACGCCACTTAAAAAAAAAAAAGACTACTAGGTTATTTTTCTTTATAGTCTGGCGAGAAAGCCGTAAGGTATGGAACTTAGTGGCTGACCCATATCCAATGACAAGCGAGGTAATATAAATTGACATGAGCCTTGTTCAGTGATGCAGTGGAGAATTAAGTGCAATTATACTACCGACTGCAAAGCTGTGATTAAAGGGATTGATAACAGCATTGACCATCATAGTATGACTAGGATTTTTTTTCCACTTTTTTTCATATTGCCCTGGAAGCTCTGCTTAAATAAAGAAGGTGTATTCCAAGTGTTTCTAATTGCATCTAAGGAAAGAGAAAAATTTCATGGAAATTACCTAAAAGTTATCACATTGAAATTAGTTATCACTTTACAAAAGTAATATGCCAGTCCATTGCCATTGATACACATTAGTGAAAGGACACTGAGTTCACAAATTTAAAAAGTTTGGAAATTAAATCACACAGGCTAAGTCTATGGTTATTGGAATAAACTTCAGTTAATTTGTGTGCAGTGTTAGGTTTGATCAATAACTATTAATCTACTGCTAAGCCAAATTCAAGGTTTGGTATAGATTAAGTGTTAATATGACTTAATCATAAACAAAATGACAAAAATCCGTGACTAATTGGAAAAATAGTGAGTTTTGAGTATGTTTGATGATATAAAATAAAAAATAAGCAGAGTTTATTGTTTGGCCTTACACGTATGTACCTCATCATACTTCCTGCTAACTACTCAAATTCCAAACCTAGTTGTACATTTCTAGTGGTCTCTCAAAAAGGCATACAATGTATTTTTAAATGCAAGAATATAATGTGTAGTTTTTAAAGCAAAAGGAAAAGATACTGTTTTGTTTAACGTTGGGAGCAAGCATTATTCTAATTCTGTACTAGTCATTTTTATGTCCCAGATCTATACTTGTTTTTAATAATGGCAATGATTAGCTAGAGGTCCATCATAGACTGACTGAAAAATGTAACAGTCTTCTGAAGAAAAGGATATAGGTCTTCACAGGTATTGTAATAAAACAGCAGCGTGAAAGCATAATTACAACACAATGGTTCCAAAGGGAGAATAATATTGAGAGTTATTTTTAAAAATTGATGTATTGATTTTCTGTAGCTAAATCATTACTCAAAAATATTAATTAAAAAATGATATTTAAACGAAGACTTGAAGAAAGGTCAGAGTTTAGCCAAGAGAACAGCATGGGGAAACATTATCTTGGAAGACCTTAAGGTTGGGACATGTTTTTTCAAACAGGAGCAAGGAAGCCCATGTATCTGAAGTGAAAGAGATTCCAGAAATAAAGCTTCCCCCCCCCACCAAAAAAAAGGAAAAGGAACTGTGAAGATCATTGCAATGGTTTCAGTTTTTACCGAGCAAATCAGGGAATGACCCATGGTTTTGAGTAGAGGATCATATAAAACTCACCTTTAAACAACTTGCTAGGTTTTTAAAAGAAATTGAACTGCTTAAGAAAACTTGAGTTTGGTATAAAGAACAGTAAAATTGGAGAAAGTAGTCTGTGCCTATAAAAACAAATTCAGTCTAATCTGAGGTTACTGTGATTTAAAATTTTAAAAGGTTCACTTGAGTGACTGTGTTAACAAGTGTCTGAGAGACATGGATAGCAGTTGATACACTCGTTAAAAAGGAATTTCTCCCTCCCTCCCTTCTTCCCTCTCTCTTTCCCTCTTTCTTTCCTTTCCTCTCTCTCTCTCTCTCTCTCTCTCTCTCTCTCTCCCTCAGAGATGGTGTCTGGGTCTTGCTATGTTGTCCAGGAAGGTCTCAAACTCCTGGAGTCACATAAGGTCTTTATGTCTTAATCTCCCAAGTCACTGGGATTACAGGTGCACACCACTGTACCCAGCTAAAAGGCAATTTCTGTATGCAGACAGGGGAAGGCTGGAAGCTGCGGTTGCAGTACGATGAGTCAAGACAGGTGGCAAGGAATGATAAAATTCTACTATATTTTGAAGGTGGAAACAATATAATTTGCCAGGAAATTATAAACAGGATGTGTAAGAAAGGGAAACATCAAATATGTCTCCAGGTTTCCTAGTGTCAGCAGCTGGACACATGGGGATCCAACAGCAGAGGTGTAGCAGAATTGGAAGAGGAGATTCAAGAGCAAAATTCGGTGTATTTTTCTTTTTCACCCAATGGTAACCAATATGTATTGATCAACATAAGACAAATGAACATTAAACAGCTCTAAAAACTGTGCCATTCATATATTGCTCATATAACATCCTCTCATAAGCCCATTTACACCTCTCTGTTATTTTGAAAGAGTATACACAACTTCTTTAAGCAGTAGGATTTGTACCCAAGCTAATCCCTTTGATTAGAAACATCTTTCTCAATGTGTCCATAATGCCTTTTGCGGAAAAGTACAGACTTTTAAAATGGGCTATGGAAGTCTTTTTAAGCTCTTACTTATTCCATATAGCACAGAATGTTTTCTGAGCATTCCCTGGATATGTGGTGTCCTCTATTCGTTCTGTGAATTATTAGACATTCTAAAAATTCGTCTTTCTTGCTGTCACCCTTATGCTTTTGTACACAATGCTCCAGCTGCCCATAATGCCCTACATCTCATCTACTGTCCTGCTCCCAACATGTTAACATGTACACACATGTGTGGAATGCATAAACACACACCAATTAATGCTGGGTTTTCCCAGAAGCAGATCCTGAGAAAGAGATATGAGTGCAAGTAGTGTGTATCCTGAAGAGGTAACTCAATGCCTGTAATACAGTATATTGTATACCACATATTTATGAATGTCAAAAAATACTTTTCTAATATTCGCTTAGTGTACTTTTTTGGGGGGAGGCGGGATCTGAGACTCACTCTGTTGCCCAGGCTGGAGTGCAGTGGCATAATCACCATGATCATGGCTCATGGCAGGCATGACCTCCTGGGCTCAGGTGATACTTCCCCCTCAGCATCCTGAGTACTGGGACTACAGGTGCGTGCCACCAAGTCCAGCTAAATTTTTTTTTCTTTTTTTGTAGAGATGAGGTCTTGCCATATTGACTAGACTGGTCTCAATCTCCTGGGCCCAAGCAATCTGCCCACATCAGCCTCCCAAAGTGCAGGGATTATAGATGTGAGCCACTGTGTCTGGTCACTGCTTATTGTACTTTTAGTATTACTGAAGTGTTTGTACATGTAGCATATCAATTAAGCCAGTTGCAGTCACTTTCCACCCTTTTAAGCAGAACTAATAAACCACAAAAATGAAATTGAACTTAACATTTTGGACATTTCTGGCTTGCAGCTCTGTTCAAAAAAACTAAAGTTGCTGGACAAGCTTGTAGAAGAGCAGATTTAGCATGAGTCTTTGTGCTTCTAGACTTGGCTTTATAAAACCAACTTGGTACCAGTTCCATGTAGGCACAAGTTGTCTGAGAAAATCCTCTCTGTATGACCCTATGTGTCTACTTTCAATTTCTGTCTTAATGCTTGATATTTGTCTTTCTAACCTAATGGATATGTTGTAATATTTTGGAAACTTTGCTCTCTAGCATTCTTGTTTTTCATGTTGACTCCTATTCATTGTGTGTGTAAAACCCAAATTATAGAGGGTAGATAGCTAAAAGGGACTATGGATATAATACAGTTCAAACTTCTCATTTCACAGTTGAAAAACTGAGACTGGGAGATGATTAGTTTGCCAAAGTTCTCCCAGAAAAGAAAGGGTCATACTCAAAATATTTAACAAATTATACAATAGGGTATCAAGCAATCAACATGGGATAGTACTCCATCAAAATGGGCACTGGTAGTGAACACAGTCACGTTAGTGAACCCAGACTAAATATGGCCTCTTCAGCAGAGATTAGACCATAACTCTGCATCTCATGATGCTACTCATTTGTACAAATTCAACATGTTCTCTGCCTGCTCCACTTGTGCACACTTGTGTAATATCTGTATAGAAACATGAGCATACAAGTTGGTAGTTGTGTAGTGAGAGAAGCAGAGAGATACTTGTTTTTCAGAGTTGGTTCATTTACAAATTTGCATTTCTAACAAAACCTAGTGGGTCCTCAAAGTCTAAATAAAAGCGAAAGAAAGGAAGGAAGGAGGGAGGGAGGGAGGGAAGGAGGAACAGGAGAAGGACAAGAAGCAGTGGTCTCTGAGAAACAGAAAAGTAATATGACAAATGATGGCTCCAGTATTATAAAACTGAATACCAAAATAATATGATATTTTAATCAAGAAACCTATGACAGGATAAATAGCAGTGAAAAGAGTTGTCTTGTATCAATAATGGGAATTTAATACTATTTCTGAAATTCTTCATTTTATTGGTTTGAAATACCTCTGAACATTTTTAAGAAATTAGCCTGACTGTGTTCTTATCTTCATACAGATTGTTTTTCAAAACATCTCCAACACGGAACAAATTAAGTAAATACATCACAGTCTATTTTTGCACTAATGCTATGAGAGTTTTAACTTGGAACACTAATGCTATGAGAGTTTTAACTTGGAACTTAATGTGTAATTCTTTATTTTAATGCACCAATATTATTTTTTGAGGACATCATTTTAGGAGTTTTCATTGGAACATTAATTTTCATAGAGTTCTATATTATCACATTTGTTAGCAGAAAATTCAGCCCAATGTAGCTTGGAAATGGTGATTGGTTTCTGAGTGGAAATGAGTGGTTGTATTTAGAAATGATTCATTTCTTATAACAATTCTTCATCCTAGCCACCCCAATTATAGACTCTGAATGCTGGTGCATTTTCTCTAAGAAAGTTATATAATTTTTTTTACTTTGATATTTAATCTGATTGCATTCTCATTTTTCTTTTACATCAATATAACTCCGTGTATTAGTCCTACTAACAGTAATTTTTAAAAATGTGTGTCCAAATTCACACACACAATCTTAGAAACTCCTTTTTTGGGACAATTTTAAAAGGAAAACTATTAGATAGGAGGCTATGAAAATATTTAAAGCATCATAAGGGGAGAAGTCTTGAATTGGTAGACATCCTTTTTGTTTGTAATGTATTTCCCTAGTTAGATGATAGACTCCTTGAGGCAAGAGGACTCTGAAATTATTTTATTACTCCTTAGTTTCTACTGCACATGCCAGAATGGTTTGCACACTGATGGGTTTACAACAATAGTATTTTGATTGAAATTACTGAGTCTGTTTAGCCAACAGTATTCCTCTGTGAGAATTTGAGATGGCATGTGCTAAACACTCACACAATGACTGATGTGATTTATAGTAGGGACTATTGTTGACAACAGTGAAATGCATTCTGTGTTATAGAAATTTTGTAATTATTTCAACATAGGCAAAACATTGAAAATACTCCACAGAGAAAACATCTAATAATTTGAACTATATTGTGATAGAGAACTGTATTTGTAATAGATCATTTTACAAACTTTTTTTCATTTAAGAGTTTACACAGTGTATGAATTTTATACGGCATATATCCTAGCATTTTCAGAGTCATAGTGTTTATCATTGAAGAATTCTTAGCATATTTATTTTGCATTACTATGCATATTAAAGTGTAACCGTGTAGAACAATAATAGTGTGATGGCATTCATATTCTTAATTCATGTCATGCTGTCTGGAAATAGTTTATATTTAATATTGTACAGAAGTTAATAATGAATGATATGCATAAATATGCTCATCTGGGAATTATATTTAGCTAGTACTTGAATTTCAACATAATCAAGCAGCTTAGCTCTTTAAAACACACGATTTTTCTAAGAATCCTGCATGGGAAAATTCCTTACTCTTCCCAGCATCCCTTTTGTGTGGGCTGGGACATAAGATAAACATAAAAGTTCCAGGAAAATTAGCTCAGCATGTTGTTCTTCTTTTTCCTTACTTTGCCCATATCAATTTTACCGCTAAGGTTTGTATTTTTAATTTTCTAGGCATTTCTTGTTTTTAAAAAAATAAGTAAAAAAAGACAATAATAAAAAGTGGACACAGGAAACTAAACCTGGGATTAAGAAAAGAAGAAATTTTTTTAATGAATTGCATATAAGCATGACTCATGGATGGGTTAGTTTAAGGTCTGTCATAGTCAGCCTTTGAAAAACACATAATTTAATATTTAAACTCAAAAACACCCTTTAGAGTTGGTGGAAAATGTGAGAGACAGTAAAAAAATAAATAGAAAACTTGATAAAAGCATGACTATAAACTAGGTATGAGAAATTTCCCTAAATAAGCTTAATGTTTATGGGAAATGATGTTACGGGAAAAAAAAAAAAAAGGTTTCTGATGAAAAACAAAAATAGAATTATCTCATGGATGAAGAGCTGATTACGGATTAACAGACTAAACTTCTTGAAGTTTTTACATCAAATTAACTTTTGAAAACCTTATTTTTTCTTTTATATTTATAGGCTATATATACACACATGTATATAGAAGTACACACATATATACATAAATACATACATCTATATACAGTCATTTTCATAAACAGTGAACATTTTTATTCAAGTTATCCATATAACAAGTAAAATTTCTTATTCTTCAGCTGTGCCTTAAATTTCAGCTTTGAGGCAAGTTATAAGGCTGAGTATGAAAGTATGGACTTAGTAATAGGGATCTTGACAGAACTTTAATTACCCTGGTGTTATTTGACTGCTACTGTAGTTAGCACTCTCATATACTGATAACAAAGGCAACAGTGACTTGTAACCTGCAGCTACGGTTTTGATATTTTATTGTAGATTTTGACACCTTATTTTGCCTGATTCTCTTTCTGTACTCAATTTTTATTTATTCCAGTATATTGAGAGACAATATTTTCTATTTAATTATATTACTTTCTTATCCTTTCCTCCCTTATAGAGACAGTCCATTTTTATGACCTCAATGCATTATGTTTACACAATGAGAGATCTCTTTAGATAGGCCTCTAAATTCAATTCAATAGGTTGTTTATGTCACATGTTTATGTCAAAAAATTACAGCTTGGAAGATTATGAGATAACTATATATCTCAAGACATTTCCTCTTAATATTGCCATTTTTAAAGTCTTTCATAGTGCATCTTTAAATTCATCTAGGTATTAAATATATACCAAATGCTGGCAAACTTTTTTTTTTTTTTGAGTTGGAGTCTCACTCTGTCGCCCAGACTGGAGTGCAGTGGCCGCTCCTGGCCACCACAGCCTCGACCTGCTGGGCTCCGGCGATCCTTCCGCCTCAGCCTTCCGAGTAGCTGGAATTACAGGCACGCGCTGCCACGCCCAGCTGATTTTTGATTTATTGTAGAGATGAGGTCTTGCCAAATTGCCCAGGCGGGTCTCGAACCCACGGGCTCAGCCAATCCACTCACCTCAGCCTCCCAAGGCATGGGATTACAGGCTGAGCCACCGAGCCCGGCTCAGCAAACTTTATTAAAAATATCTCTCAAGTTAGTTTCAAACTCATGAATTTCAAGAAGTACATGCTGGGTATGCACCACAATCTATCACAGATTGGACTCTATCTTGATGAACATGGGGCCCTACCATGTTTTAAAACTTATAGACCCAGTACAAATTTGATTTGTTAAAAGAAAAGTAGGAGCAAGTTTCATGCAAATTTATGCAGTAACCTAGAGGGAGGGTGACAGCAACTTTAAGCAACTATTTTGTATTAGTTACAGAAGTTACATATTGTGAGGGCGTTTCAATTAATCACTACTTTCTTTCTCTTCATGTATTGTCGTCTCATCAACCTCCTGCAATTCTGACCATACCATTTCACCACTCAATCATTTTCCTTATACTTCTAGAATAGTGTTTGAATTTCCAACCATGAATTTAATGCTTATAATCTATGATCTGGCTTTTCTTTTCTTTTTGGTCATATTTCCAACCATCCTAGTTAAACTCAATAAAAGGTCCTCTTTGGATTTCTTTACTTCATGTCCTTACTAAACCTGTTAAATGTATTTAGTGAGGTAAGCAAAGAATAACCAACATACTTAAAAAATCAGAGTAAAGCTCAAATGCCACTTTCTCCAAGTCATCGTCATCACCCCATCAAAGAGAGGCTTTCTCTTGCTTTGTTCATGGAGAGAGCATAATGAATCTACATGGTAGGGATTCGAATCACGGCTTCATCGGATACCAGCTGTAGAACACAAAGCATGTTACTTGACTCTCTCTGCCTGAGTTTCTACCTCAAAAATCTGGGCTGCAAATATATTGCAAGTCTATAATCCCTTATCCAATTCTGAAACCAAAAATCCTCTGAAAAATGAAAGCTTCTTTTACAACTGAAATGACTGCAGATTCTGCCTGATCTTAGCATTTTAGAAGAAAAAGCTGACTTGGACTGATCATACTTAGTGTGAATATCCATATTTTAATCCAGAAATATTAATAGGTTGAGTTCAGAGTGGTTTCTCAAATCCTCTTGAACATGTTAAAAATGCAATTTTGCATCCTCAATAGTGATATGCAAACAAATGTTTAGAAGTCAATGAGCTGGAGCCCTAACAATTAGGTGGTGACAGTTTCAGCCCAGCCTAATTGTGTACACCCAGCATAAGACTTCCTCCCCCTTCTGCCCTGTATTTTTCGGAATTTGTAAATTAAATGTAAAATGAGTGCCTAGATTAGGTACTCACTATTTTGGTAAATATGCCTTAATAACAAACTTGATGGAAAGCAAATCTAACTTAGCCCCAAGGGAATTTAACCTAAGGTTCTGTTTATTTAAGGACAAATACAGCATATGAGAAACAATGTTCTTTATCAAAAAGACTTTTCAACCAGGAGAAAAAAAGTGAGTAGAAGTAAGTATGTATGTTAGAAGAAACATAAGGAAGATCCAAGCTGGGGTTAGATTTAAAAATCATCTTCCTCTAAAATTTGGATCATGATGTTTGCTACAATTCTGTTTGAACCTTTCTCTTTTAAGCCTTCCTCAATACTCTTTCATCTCATGTTAAAAGTTTCTGGGTTTTTTTCCCCCTTTTCTTGTACAAACCAAACAGAACTTACATTGAGCTCATCCAAGTTACCACACATCAGTCAACCCATAAGTGGGACATAGGGGAAGTCTAAAGTGGTTCACAATTATCCAAGAATATACACATAGCATATGGCATTTTAGAAGCCTGGGGACTATGAGGCATTCAGGCTTCTCATTCAAAGAGTTGAGGGGTTAGCTCCATAATTAGAAAAACAGAGAATCCTGAACACAGAGGCAGATGGAGTGAAAAAAATAGAAAAGAAAGGCTTGTGTTTCTTCCAAGCACTTACAATTGAAATTACCCAGCATCGCAGGTAAATGTCTAAAACAACCTATATACTTACTAGAGGGTCTGCGTGTGTGTGTGTGTGTGTGTGTGTGTGTGTGTGTGTGTGTGTGTATTAGCCTGGTAAGGAGGCCATAATAAAATATTAAAGACTGGATGGCTTAAAGAACATAAATTTATTTTCTTACAGTCTGGAGCCTGAAAGTCCAAGATCAAGGTGCCTACAGGATTGGTTTCTGATGAGGCCTCTCTTTCTGGCTTGCAGATGGCTGCCCTCCCACTATGTCCTCACGTGGCCTTTCTCTGTGCATATGGAGAAAGAGAAAAACTCTGCCATTTCTTCCTCTTCTTATAAGGACATCATCCTCCCCTCATGACCTCGCTTAACCTTATTACAACTTCAAGGCCCTATTTCCAAACACAGTCACTTTAGGGGTTAGGCTTCAACATATGAGTTTGCAGGGACACATTTCAGTTTATAACATCAGGAAAAGACTCCATGTAGGACATTGCTAATTTCTTAGACATCTATATTCCTTCTTCTCCATTAAGAACTTTGAATCCATTCAGCTTCCTTTTTCATCTTGCACATATGCCCCCAAATAGCTGATCACATCTCAAATTTTAGGGTTTGACTAGATTGATATTAGGTAGACTAGCAAACAATCTATTGTCCAAACTAGGCCAATTTTTAAAGTGAAAGGTGATATTATTTAATTATAACAGAGTAGCAGGTAGCAACACTTTGGGGCAAACTGGGATGCAAGGTCACTGCTTGTCATGTTTGGTTCAGGAGTGAGTCTCTGGTCCAGTTTGTGACAGTGCATCATAAAGGTATTTGCTGGGGCTTTAGGAAAATTTTTCCTTGTTATTCTTCTCAAGGCATTTTATTCTCCCACTATGGGAAAATGTGAACAGCTGTTATTAATTTGTTACCACCTGAGGATGAAGTGGCCACATGGAAAGAATCTTAGGAAAACAGGGCTGAAGGTGCTGAAATAAAACAATTCTCAATCTCAAAATTATCCCAGCACATACCTCTGCATTAAAAAAAAGTTCCTTATGGTTTAAGTTAGTTTGAGAAGGGTTTTCTGTAACAGCAGAAAGCATTGTAAGTGGTAGGATTTGCTTTGGACAGTTGTGAAAAAAACTGTTATTTTTCATGGTCAATCACAGAATCCTCCTTTCTCTGACATTTACTGTCTACATTTTTCTTCCTTTGTTTTCTCTTTGCCTTTTTTTTTTCTTACCACCCCCATCATTTTTCATTACCTAGGCTCAGGTGGTTCCATTATGGTCTTGAGTCTCTTCCACTTTCCTTAGGTCTTACAGCTTGTTCTGCAGATCATGTTATACACCCTCCTACAAGCTCCAGCGTTCTCTTTCTCACTCTCTCTTCCTCTGCACATTCTGACGCAGTATACTCTTACTAGGACACTTGATGCTGTTAGTCAAGAATAATCAAAATCATCTGTTACAAAAGCAAAATATGGAGACACAAATTCCTTGGGGATTTTGATCTTAGAAGAATGAATTACTGTAATAGTAACACAGAGTAACTAATTACTAACTACATCTGATTAATTAAGTAGTTTAAATCAGAATATTTTACAAAGGTTTTTTTTTCAAGGTAATTAGGATTTGTTAAAATGGGTATAACCTGACTCCAATTTAACAGATGTCTCTCTTCATTTATGCGTGCATATGTATGTATATACATATCAAACAAATAGTGTATTAAATATATCAGTTTATCTTTTTGGCAAATCTTCAATATAATATTAACTATGTAAGTGTAATAAATATAACCAGAACATTTTGAAAATATACCTAATATTGTGATTCGGTAACTTTCACAAAAGCAACTAAATGTGTCTTGCCTCCAAGATTCAAATCACAAAAGAAATAGGCATAGTTAGAAACAGTTTTTGAAACCACTGACTGTATCACAAATTGCAACATTCTGATTTTAACTCATAGTGCTATTCTTTAATCTTTCCAAGTATATCAAACTTTTGCCAGGCATCCAAGTGACGGCTACATCCACCTGCCTCCCAGCGTGCATTCTCCGTTTTTTCCTTTTAATCAATGAACCTCCCACCCAGAGTTTAAACTGAGGACATAGCCTGAAACTGCATTTTGCAACTTTCCTTGCAGTTATGAACAGTCACGTAAATGAGTTCAGGCCAGTTGGAGATGGACAGAAATGATGCGTTGCACTCCCAGGCTTTGGCTTTAAAGCACTATGTTTGAGGTCTTCTATTCTCTCTTTTTCATGCTGTGACCTGGATTTCAAATGTGGCTATTCTCACTCTCAAAGATGCAGAAGAGGACGATGCCCTATGTGACAGTGAAGTAACAAACTGAACCCTTGATTAACTTTTTGAAATAGTACTGAAATACCAATCATTTTTTACAAGCCCCTAGATCTTCTGTTACATCAACTTTACCTTCATTCCACCTTAGGTATTCAGTAAAATTCATCGCTATTTTACAGTAAATATCCAAATGTTTGCATATGGTAAACAAATCATGCCTCTATCCTTAAATTTTGTGATAAGTCCAACACAAGCCAAAATGCATAGTATTTTATAAAAACAGTAATCTTAAAAATTAAGCCCAAGGAGACATACACATACATACATACAAACATATCCCACACATACAAAAAACAAAAACAAAAAATAACAAAAAACCTTAAGTATTTTCATTCATGAAGAGAATCTTACTTCATTAAATTCACCTAATAATAATTTTCTCTTCAGAGTCCACCTGTAAGACAACTTTAGGTTCTACAACCATAAGGTACAGGACATTAAATCCTTTACCATGGGGTTTAAGAAGACATAATTTACACATTTATTTCCAGGATAGGCTTCCTGAAATCCAAATTACAATGAAATTTTGGAAATCATTTAACCTTCATGAAGTATCTGAAAACAAGTGCTTATGAGAATAAAAAGCTTGGCAGCCTCCAGAGGTACTGTATAAACCCTAATACCAATTGTTCCCATTTTCATGTTCATGGGAAATTCCTGATAATAAAGTAGTCAACAAAATCTTCAATTATTGATGAACAACAGTGAAGTATGCATGCTGAAATTTGATCAAGCTGTATTTAATAAAAACTTGAATCTCAATATCTGTGTTGAGTTAAAAGAAGCATTAGATAGATAGTAAGGGACAATTTTTTCTGATTCATTAATTTTTATAGTGAATGGCGATTTTTCACACATCTCATGCTACAAAATAAATTTGTTCACTAGTAGAAAAATAATAATTCATATAATGTTCATCTAGGTTAATATTCAATTTTTATGTGCGGTCGTGGTGCATGTTAAAAATGTATCTAATATTTTAAAAATAAGTTTTATCTATACTTTGGATTTCTTTTGTCAGGTGGAGTCCATTCGAAGACCAAGCATATGTTAGATATTCTGATTTTTTTCCAACAATTTTCTTTTTTTTTAAATGGTATATCATAGTTGTACATATTTTACAGCAGCAGCCCCCAGCCTTTTGGGTACTAGAGACTAGTTTCATGAAAGACAACTTTCCCATGGACCAAGAGGGTGGGGAAGGGAATAGTTTCAAGATGATTCAAGCACATTACATTTATTGTGAACTATATTTCCATTAATATTACATTGCAGTATATAATGAAATAATTATACAACTAACCATAATGCAGAATCAGTGGGAGCCTTGAGCTATTTTTCCTGAAACTAATGGTACTATCTGGAGTGAAGGGAGACAGTGATACCCAAAGTGTGTTGCTTTTATGTCCAGTCTACTCCATGATCTCCTTTGGGTTGCTGTCACTGAAGGAAAGTCTGCTTCACAAATACAGGATGTTGGGAATGAAAGCAGGCTATTCAGTGCTTTTGTGGCAATCTCAGGATATTCTGCTTCAACTTTAATCCAGATCATATGGAGATTTGAAGTTGCATCAAATATACTTTTAAGGTAACCGTCATTTGTGATCTCAAGCAGCTGATCCTCTTCTATTATGGACAGAGTTGATTCATCTGACTTTTTACAAATGGGTTGTGGATCCATTCCTTCCCAGATTGGGGGTCTTTTGTGGTTGAGAAGTAATGCTCAAAATATTCTGAAAGCTAGGATAAGTGATCATGGGAAAAAGAAGGCCCTGGCTCAGGCTCTTTATCTTCAACAAGACCCCCACCATCAACAGCTGGGGAGAGGAGAACCTATTCAGTAAATGGTGTTGGGGAAACCTGGTTGACCACATGCAGAAGGTTAAAACAAGACCCTTACCTATCACTATACACAAAAATCAACTCTAAATGGATCAAAAACCTAAATGTAAAACCTCAACCTATAAGAACCTTAGAAAATGCAGGAGACACCCTGACAGAAATTGGAAGTGGCAACCAATTCCTGATCAAAATCCCAGGTTCCCATGCCATAAGAGGCAAGATAAACAAATGGGATCTCATCAACTCACAAGCTTCTGCAAAGCCAAAGAAACTATCAAGACAGCAGAGAGACAGCCCATAGACTGGGAAAAAAATATTTACCAACTGTATATCTGACAAAGGCCTAAATCTAGGATCTACGAGGAACTCAAATGTGCCAAAAAGAAAAAAACAAACAGCCTCATTACAAAGCAGACAAAAGATATGAATAGACACTTCTCAAAAGAAGACAAAGGAGCAGCCAACAGATACATAAACAAATGCTCATTCTCACAAGTCTTCAAAGAAATGCAAATTAAAACCGCACTGAGATACCATCTAACTCCAGTCAGGATGGCCATCATCAATAATTCAAAAAACTACAGATGCTGGAGAGGTTGCAGGGAAAAGGGAACATTTCTACACTGTTGGTAGGAGTGTAAACTAGTACAACCTCTGTGGAAAACAGTGTGGTGATTCCTAAAAGATCTAAACATCAGCTTTTCATATTAATCCATAATCCCCCTACTGGGAACATATCCACCAGAACTCAAATCACCCTTTGAAAAAGATACCTGCACATGCATGTTTGTTGCAGCTTTATTCACAATAGCAAAAACATGGAACCAATGGTACTACCCATCTAAAGTTGACTGGATTAAAAAAATGTGGTACATATACATGATGGAACATTATACAGCCATAAAGAAGGACAAAATTATGAACTTCACAACAACTTGGATGGTCTTAGAGCCTATAATGCTGAGTGATCTATCACAGAAACAAAGAACTAAGTATCACATGTTCTCACTCATTAGAAGATTTTGAACAATCATCATAATACTATAAGAAAGGGATTGGCAGTAGTGGGAAACTGCCTGCTGGGAGGGCACACATCTTCAACAAGGGTACCTGCATAATGAACATTTGTACACCTAACCCTGAATTGTACCCCACATCTTTTTATTTATTTTATTTTGTAAGCTAAGAATAATTTATTATTATTATTTTTTAAAGATGTGTGGTACAATTCAGGGTTAGTTCATTATGCAGGTACCCTTGTTGCTGAGGTATGCCCCCTCTTCCTCAGGAAGATTCCCACTACTGCCAATCCTGCCTCCAAACCTTTTCTTATACTATTACAATAATTGTTCAATTGTTCAAGGTTCTTTTATGAGTAAGAACATGTGATACTCAGTTCTTTTTTTCTGTGAATGATCATTCAGTATTATAGACTCTAAATCCATTCAAGTTGGTGTGAAGTTCATGATCTTGTTCTTCTTTATGGCTGTGTAATATTCCATCGTGTATATGTACCATATTTTTTTATCCAGTCCTCTTTTGATGGGCAGCATGGTTGGTTCCATGTTCTTGCTACTGTGAACAATGATGCAATAAACATATGTGTGCAGGCATCTTTTTTATAGAGTGATTTGAGTTCTTCCAGGTAATTCCCAGTAGTAGTGGGATTGCGGGGTCGCATGGAAGGTCGATTTTAAAATCTTTTAGGAATCGCCACACTGTTTTCCACAGAGGCTGTAATAGCTTATACTCCCATCAACAGTGTAAAATTGTTCCCTTTTCGCTGCATCCTCACCAGCATCTGTTGTTTTTTTGAGTTATTGATGATGGCCATCCTGACTGGAGTTAGGTGGTATCTCAATATAGTTTTAATTTGCATTTCTTTGATGACTTGTGACGCTGAGCATTTGTTCATGTATCTGTTCGCTGCTCGTATGTCTTCTTTTGAGAATGTCTATTCATATCTTTTGCCCAATTTGTAATGGGGTTATTTTTAATTTTTTTTCTTTTTGGCATGTTTGAGTTCCTTGTACATCCTAAATGTTAGGCCTTTGTCAGACATACAGTTGGCAAATATTTTTTCCCAGTCTGTAGGCTGTCTCCCCACTCTCTTGATGGTTTCATTGACTTTGCAGAAGTCTATCTTATTTCTTAAGGTACTGAATAGGAATTGGTTGCCAGTTCCAATTTCCAAAAAGGTGTCTCCTGCATTTTCTAAGTTTCTTATAGTTTGAGGTTTTATGTTTAGGTCTTTGATCCATTTAGAGTTGATTTTTGTGTATGTTGATAGGTAGGGATCTTGCTTTAATCTTCTGCATGTGGTCAGCCAGAAAAGGATGCCCACCCTCATTCCTCCTGTTCAACATAGTATTAGAAGCCCTAGCTAGAGCAATCAGACAAGAGAAGGAGATCAGCGGTATCCAAATAGGAAAGGAGGAAGCCAAGCTATCCCTCTTTGCAGACGACATGATTCTGTACCTTGAAAATCCAAGAGAATCTGTCAAAAATCTCTTTGCTCTGATAAAGGACTTTGACAAAGTCTCAGGGTATAAAATCAATAGGAAAAAGACAGCTGCTTTTCTATACACCAACAATAAACAAACAGAAACCCAAATAAAAAGTACAATCCCATTCACAGTAGCCAGAAAAAAAAATCAAATACCTTTGCATCTTCCTAACCAGAGACATAAAGGACCTTTACAATGAAAATTACAAAACACTGCTGAAAGAAATCAAAGATGACACAAACAAATGGAAAAATATTCCATGCTCATGGATTGGAAGAATCAACATTGTTAAGATGTCTATCCTATCCAAGGCAATCTACAGATTTAACACTATACCCATTAAATTGTCAGCACATTCTTCTCAGACATGGAAATGACAATACAGGAATTCATATAGAAACATAAATGGAGTCGGGAAGATGGCGGCTGGGCCAGTTGGATTATGTGAGTCCCGGAGTGAGTGAGCGAGTGCATGGAAAATTTTATGTATGTGCTGGTGAGCCAGTGGTTGTGTGAGTGGCTGACTGGCTAGGGAGCTAGCGGCCAGGGTTCTCCTGGTGCAGCGGCTTGTGCCACAGCTGCTGGGCATGGACCCTAGCGATTCCCAGGATGCAGAAGTTGAGCACCATTTTCTTTTTGTTTTAATCAACAAATCCTCCCTGTGAAGAAAATGCTGGGAGAGACTGTCTAAGTGGGGCTCACAAGAGGGTGGCCAGGACCCTGGTGCAACAGCTGGTGTTGCAGCTTCTCTACCTCATCCCTGGCTCTTCCCAGGTAGCAGAAGTAGAGTGCCATTGTTTTTTTTTGGTTTTTTTTGTTTTTTAATGAACAGAAGTTTTCCTTTGAAAATGCAGCTAGAAGAAAATATTGCCCCAGGCTCTCTCTCATCATTGAAGCAGGAGAGAGACTGCCAGCTCCTGGCTTTGCCTCACACCTAGCAGGGCTCTGGCAGGGGCTGTGGAGGGAGTACACGGGCAATTTCCCATGGAAGAAGACAAGAGAGGCACTACATCATCATCTTGAAAGCAGGGCAGGAAAGTGCTCTGAATTGCTCACAACAGAGCAACAGACCCAATCTCTGTGACTGGAGGATCAACTACTCAGAGATTGATCGTGGCCCAGAGGGAATATCCTGAGCACACAAACTTCAGAGGGACCTGATGAGTGCTGAGTTCCAGGCACCCCACCCCCTACCCTGATCAAGCCATGGGACTAAGGATGTGGCCAGAAAAGGATGACGAAAAACTTTAAAGAGATCACTGATGTGTCCGGGGCTGACCCAAAACCCCTCCTCACCAGCAATCCTCTGAACATCAGACCTACACAGCTGGGTCATGACTGAGAGGGACAAACCTAGGCAGAGCCTGGACGTCAGGCGCAATAGAAGAACGCCATTCCAGGATAGGCCCGGCTGGGGCACACCCCGGTGAGAGTACAAACCTGGGGAAGAGGCAATCCGGTACCTCCCCATGGGAGGAGATCTCCCTGACCATAAAAGAGTGGGAGGGGAGGACTGCAGCCCCACCCACCTCCACTGCCCCTCCTCCTTCCCTATGTCATTCCCTGAGGAGAGAGTGAAAGAGGTGGCTCTACTGAAGAGACCTGATTAGAGGAACAATTACAGAGCCTGCAACAAGAGGGCAGGGATTTTTTCTTTGTTTGTTTTTAATTTCCAATATTTTTTAATTTTTAAAATTTTTTTGACTGTTTGTTAGTTCATCTATTTGTAAAACATTTTTCTTTTGTGCATGAATTTGTATATGAGGGTTTGATCTACATTCTCCCCCAATTTTTTTTTCTTTTCTTTTTCTGTTTCTTTATTCTTTTATTTGCATGTTCTGTTTATGTGTGTATGTGAATGACTGAGTATTCATCTTTCAATTTTGTTATTGGTTTTTGCTATTGGCTCTTCTGGGGTTTTTTTATGTTCATTTTTTATAGTTTAAGGTGTGTGTCACTATATGCATGAGGGTTCTACCTGGGTCTCTCTTTTTAAAAAATTTTCCTTCAGTCTTCCTGTTTTTCTTCTCTATATACTTTGTGCTAGGCATGTGTGTTTGTGTTGAGTTTTCTTGCTTTTTTTGTTGTTGTTTGCTTTGTTTCATTTTGTTGTTATTCCAGTTTGTTTTGGGTTTGTGTGTATGTGTTCAACTGTTTTTGCATTGCTTTCTGCTTTGCATCATCATATAGAGTGGTGGTGGGGAATGGGTCTCAGGGAACACATACCACAATAAGTGAACATTTTAATTTGCAAGTAGTTTCTGATTCCTAGCAAACATCCCCTACTTTATTTGAATTTCAAAAACTATAAGAGACAGCAAAGCTTCCCATCCACCATCCTATTTAAAAATAGAATAAATCCAGAGCCCAGATCAGGGAAGAATGAGGACTGAGCAAACATCAGAAAGGAAAGCCTCTCCCACTGACACTGAATAACAGAACTAAAGAGAAAAACAAGAGAACTGTCACAAATAAGGAAAAACTAAAGGAAGGCTTCAGGCAATTTCAAGTGTACCAAAGACAAAACTCCTAAAAAATCAGATTTGGTGCCCAGGCAATGAAAGTCACCAATGATTGTCCCCAGAATACAACAGGGATTAGGAGTTGGATGGAAAGAGTGAATAAGAGTCAAGAAAGACAAGATGCAACACTGAAAGAACTTGTAACAGAGATTTTGGCAATAAAAAATTTCATCCAGCAAATAAATAACAAGATGACAAGCATGGAAAGCAGAATTAATCTAGTTGAAGAAAGAATCTCAGAACTT